>JASDQU010031763.1:0-18375 GCA_032191745.1 Picea mariana | reverse complement strand
ATCCAACAGAGCAACAACAAAGTCAATGTTGACTTTGTTGTTGCTACTTCAAATCAAGGGAGGTAGTTTGATCAAATATTAGACGCGTGGCTCCAATAAATTATTCTTGAAAACAAGAGGATATCATTCAGGTATGTTTTGACACTCTTGTAAAAATGCATCTTAGAGTAAATAATGCACTACAAATATTACTTGTATTAATTTCTTAGATATTTATGGAGGTTGAATGATTTTGGTAGGTACCTTAAGATCTTTCTTCGTCAATTGAGGGAAGCTCAATACTAACAGAGGGCCATACAACTGAAGAGAAACATGTGGGGCCAACCATTCTAACTGTATTGTTGATCAGTTCATCAGATCAGGTGTGATTGCTCCTTTCAACATATAAGTTTATATAGCCATCAATTCTAGTTATTTTAATTTAGATCTGTTTATTTCTTTTTAAATATAATATAGCTAAAACTGTGTGTAGTGAATAAATGGATCCATGCTACCATATGTACCTTCTCCTTGGTAGATCTTGCTGCATCACAGGTTGTAGAGAACTCAACATGTGGGTAGTTTGTGCACGTGTTCTAGATTATTCTATTTTTAGGATCATCTGGGTTGTGCCTTGTGTGTGATTGTTGTGAAATGGTGAAGAACATATTCTGGGATTACTAGTTTTCCATGATTACTGCCTCTATTGAATGGTTGATATGGGATTACTATGTAGAATTTAATCAATGGTTAGAGTGCATTAAATCTGAACACTTGCTCTTAGTTAACATAAGGTAAACAAGTACCAGTATTTATTCCATATCACATCTTACCCTATGAATCCCATTAGTCTTTATCATATTACTAGTCTCTGCATGTATGATCTAGCCATAGTGAAAGCTCTCTACAAGCCATAGTGAAATCTCTCTACCTGTATCACGACCATATGGAGTTTCTCTTATGTGATTTAGATCCTAATAGTAATTATAAATCTTTTTTCACATCCTGATAAAGATTTAGATCCTGTAGGAAGCGTTTTTCATAATTTTATATAAAATGCACAAAAAAACTAGTTTAAATGCTACAAACATTGCTCCATTGCAATACTATGCCACTGTATAATCATCTTTTGCATCAAGGTTATTTATATTCACTAAGTTGCAAGGGTTATCTCCCCAATGGCTACCAAAGAATTTGGACTCCATTCATGTTGGATAAGGGCAAAAATTTTCTAGCTGCTATTAAACCTGTGATTGTATTGATCCCAACATAATCATGAAGGTATTTCAACTCAAACTTAAGAGTTGCACTATAGCCACAAGATTTTTCTGCAGATAAACTCCATTGACATTTTGAGTCAGCACTGTCAATGGATTGTCCTTGATTTATAAATGCTTGGACTAGACCTCTCCTAGAATCTCCCTCAATGTTGCTTTAATCTTTGGCACCACCCTTGATAAAACAGGTCACCTGTGCTTTTTGCAAAGAAGATACTCTCACCATCATCACCAATTTTTTTTTAAAAGGGATAGTCCTTTTGTTTATGGAACATAGCAATTGTAGTTTCTGAATCAAATGGGGGAACTTGGTCCTGAAGCTCTGTTGTGCATCTCTCAACATCATATAAGAAACAAATAAATAAATATTATAACCCTTGTCACTGCACTGATTCCATCTTATATATATGCCTTTGAGGCATTTACTAAATAGCCAAAAACCAAGAATTCTTCAACATGAAATCCACAGGTACAAGTCCACTTCCAGTCATCATCTTTCCACCATTGAGTTTTTGTTAGTGCCTTCCTATCATGAAAAATGAATATTTTGTTTTTGCCATGCAGATGGTATTCCTGAAAATCCTTGTATGGTATATACTTTGATGTGTTTCTCGCCCTGTAGAAATATCAATGTTCTGTTCAGCAACATATTCAAGGAAGCTCTATTCTTTAACATATTTAGGGCAACCCCTTGCTTTTCTAGCATATTTTTGTACTTTGGCAACACTTTTTCTTAATATATTTGTCAAGGCATGGCCTTTTACTGATGTGACTTCAGTCATATAGACCACTTTGGTCCTGAGGACGTGGATAAAATATATCTATCCATCTCTCTCTCTCACACATCCAGGTGCAAACTCCTAAACACATGTGATGTATTGCAAGCTATTACCACAGTGGCTTATCCTTGTCATGGGATTATATTTTAATTACTAAGTACTGTACTCTTTGGTCACATATGCAGTGCCACCAAACAAACACAAGCAATATTGTACTCTTGCTACATGTTTGTTGAATAATCTCACATGTATAGCAGTTGTGAGACAAATTGGGTTTATGAGGCAATACCTGCATCAAAAGCTTTTCCAATCTACAAGTTGATTTTGGGATGTAAGTCCTTTGATTGATGTGATGGAAACCTTCCTCACATTGGCACCTAACATTGTTGACGATATCAATTTCATGCCTTGTGTGCCTTCTATGGCTTGTGGTTGTTATCCATGTGATACATAAGCTTGTACCATAGTGGCATATCCCTATGATGGGATTTTGTTCCACATTAATAAGTTGTTTACTATTTTTTCTCTCATGTGTCTGTTCTAAATAATACCAGAAGCATAACAATTGTCAAACAATGAGGTTTTTTGAGGCATTACTTCGACCAAAATCTTTGCCGACCCAGAAACTAGCTTTGGGGTGCAAGTCCTCAGGTTGAGGTGATAGCATCCTCCCTCACTTTGATACTAACATCAATGGTGGTATGTGTGTCATGCCTTGTAGGCCGTTAGCTTGCAGTTGTTATCCATGTGATGTATTATAAGATTTACTCTAGTGGCATATACTTATAACGGGATATCATTCCACATTAAGAAGTAATATACTCTTTCTATGTCTGTGCATTGTGAATATTCCCATATGCATAACCATTGTAAGACCAAAAGGGTGCTTATGGGGCATTACTCACACCAAAATTTTTTCCAATTTGGAAGTTGGATTTGAGGTGAAAGTGTTAGTTTATTGTGTTTCTTCAAACATGTTCTCCTTTTAGCTTCAACAAGTTGAGCTACTAATTGCTTAGTTGTTGTAGGAGAGAAGGTGCACTAGTGAGAGAGATTTCCAAGCATGGCAAGTTGCTAATGAACACACCATTCATGGAGGGGTTACACATGAGGCAGGGTGCACTATTCAAAGGAGTAATCTTCATTCATGGACCTGGTTTCAAGTACCTTCATAATTTTAACAACAGTGAAAGTGTGTATCTCCAGATCTGCTGAAGACAGCTGCATTAGAAGTAGATCACTCTTTAGAGAGTATTCTGTAGCATGACAGGGAGGTAGCAGTAAAAAATTTTGTGGGCATCGAATATAAGAAGGAATTTGTTGGTAGAACACTATTATGACAATATTATGTGACTAGCACAACATGTAGGATTCACACATCAACACTAAGGAATACTCTATGGAAGCATTTTGAAAGGGAGTTCACATGAGATCATGATGGATCTGTCCCATGTGATTGTTTAGCATGCAAACAAATAAAAAATCATTGTTTGTGAGCCTAGTTTCACTCTAAATAAAACAAGAATTTCCAGAAGCAGTATAAATATTGTCTTTCTCTTCTATATTTAGCACATGTTCAGGGAGAAAAAGCATATCCCATATTTCTAACATCAGGGTTAGGCAGAGCATACTGTGACTTATGATCAAGGATAACTTGCACTTGTTAGTCACCATCACCTCATATTTGTGATGAAACCAAAGGAGGGTATATTTTTGTGGATGCTTTTAGCATGCTAAATTTGATTTCTCTACTATCTATAATCTGAGCACAAGCACTAGTCCTTAGCCCATGCCCACCAATAAACACCTATTCTTTGTGCCATCCTCCTCCTAGGCCACTATAACACCTTGTAGCTATGTGCACCATTTGGCATACTAGATCTCTATTATGTGTCCAATTTTCTAGTATATGCACTCACACTTCCACAGTATATGCATGTACACCTTAGTGCCCAACACACATCTGCCTCAACATCTCATGTGCACACATTTCAATGGGACACCCACACACCTAGCATCTACATGCATCAAGAATATGAATTGTTTTTGTGCACCCATAGTGATATGTGGTGCATTGGGAGACTAACAATCACCAACAGTTATGTAACTGAACTACCTTGGAAACCGATTGGGCATTCTGTCATTGATATGCAATTCTATGTATAGGATGTATCATAGGCATTGAAGCAAAGCATCTTTTCCATTTTTTTCTTTTCTGCATTACTGCAATTTTTTTCTAGAACTCAAAAAATCTAAATTGAATGGATGAATATAGTTTGGGATTTGCCTACAAAAGGAAGAAAAAAGGGGTATTTGCATTCATAAGAAGATAAGCAGGGCTTTTCTTTTCTTTGAGAAAGTAACTGATAGGGATGCTAGTCAAAATAGATGATGGTGATTTTAGTCCGACATAAGTGAAAAAGAAAGGTGGATCTGAAATGACTTTGAATTATGGAAGCATGCTTGGTAGATGCAGTTACTACTTTTTGTTTGTATTATCATTTATTTTGTAACAAATAATTCATATCTCAAACCTCTGAAAAGATGACCCTTTTTTAAGGTATGATATCAATCAGCAATTGTTTTGCTTGGTTTTCTGTTGCTTTATGTCAACTATTTCACTTTGTAATCATTTCTTGTTTGACATAAAATTAAAAAATAGTTTGAATGGATTTTTGTTGAGGTGGGAGTTGTTCACTATTATGAATATTGGAAACAAGCATCAATATTTCCTTGGAGAATATTGTACCTGTTGTTTTTGTGATTAGCCATTTTCAAACCTAGTCCTAGTCATGGATAACATAATATTTTGCTGGAGAATACAGAACCTATTGTTTTTGTCATTAGCTATTTATGAATATAATTTGAAAGATACATGACCGATGTAGCATTTCATTTGTTTTTGTATGTGATATTGTTTCCTAGATGTGAATTGGTTGTTATATACTTAGCTTGATGAGTGTTTTCTTTGATTGTTCTTTATAGTACAAACTGAATCTATTTTATCATCTCATCTCCATATAGTAAATAGATAATTCTAGTGCAAATACAAAAAGATAAATATTTTCAGGGAAGAAATTTGTACAGACAGGCTATGGAGGTTATACTAGGAAGCAAAGGAGTGATGAAGGGGAGGAGAATTTTAATATTCCAGCTGGGGTTGGTTGGTATAACCAAAAGCATATTCATCGGGAAATATGTGGTGGCTAGAATAACTTCAGATCGTCTGCAGGTGCACCGTTTTTCGTAATTGGTTTTCCTCTTCATGCAGTGGCTCTGTATTTGAACATATAATTATCATAGATTGAAAACATAGCTTGAATGTTAGGACCATAAAGAGTATTTCCACTTCTAACAATTACCAAGAAGCTTGGAGTTCAATAGCCCAAGGGAGTTTATCCCCTAGCAATGTTTATTTCTTGGGAATGGGCATGGGAAGACACTAATCACTAATGGGACCACACACTAGAGCTCAATGAAGCTGGAAAAGGATGAGTAACTTGTTGTTTTTCCTCCCTTTATGTATGCCACTGATCTCTTCCATGATGCCTGAAACAGGTTTGTAGGCCACTTGTATTTTTGTCTGTTCCAACATTCCAACAACTGGAGTAAAAAAAATTCTTTGTCTTGCACATCCTTGGAGTTTTCTTCCAACTTGGTTATGATCATGCTTACATGCCCACTTGTTGAGGAGGTTGTATATGCACAGATATGGTCAATTTCTACTTGTTTGATGAACATTCTCCCCACCAATGAATCTGTAAAAGGTGTTGATTTTATATGGTTGAGATCAGCTTCCAATGCTACTTCTATAGGATAACAAAACATATGCTATTGCGATAGGAATCCAAGATGATCTCACAGGATGCTCAAATGATGATTTTAGCACCTTTTAAAGTTACCCTTAGATCTTCCTGGAAATGAAAAGGCTAGAATAGGTTGGACAATGACAGAAGGCATGACCCTTCTATAGAAATAACACTACTTTCTACTGATCTGGTGGACAAATATTCTTGAAATTTCTATCTCAATCATTAACTATACAGGTCCAAAATAGTGTTGTAGGCAGCATCCTTTGTCTAGGTTTTCAACTTGAAATAAATGCACTTTATATGCTGGAAAATATGCATCATCATTGTGAGTTTAGGCATAAGGATTGTCCAAGACCTTGTGAGGAGATAGAATCATTGTAAAATGACATGTCAAGACTCAAATCCTTGTTAAAATGGTGGATAACAAAGCCCTCATCCATTCCAGCTGTACAAAGTATTAATCTTTGTGAAATTCCTTTCCTCAACCTTCACAAGAGTAATCCTACATGGGTCTTATGGCCTTGTTTCCATTTGTTGTCTTCATAATTCAAACAGTCCCTTAGATATTCTCTTGGATAAGGAGGTCCTCACCTTTGATGGCAATTGGAATTAAGGAAAAAAGAAGTTGAACTTCCTATAAACACAATCTGCAAAATTATCCATTTTCAGAGTGAATCCTTAGATCTGTTAGCATGCAAGGGTTGTCATTTTCAGGACCGTTCTCTCACAACAGTAGTAAAAAGCTATATTATGTGTGATGGAGTCGTGGAAACAACAACCTTTAGTGAAGGTAGTTCTATGATCAAATATCTCTCGATGACAAGGTAACTCATGTGAGGTAAGGTAAATTCACCAAATTCAGACAACATTTTCTAGTTTTCTAAAGATTCAGACATATTCTCAGCACCAACTGTTACAAAGCCATTATTTCACTCTGCAGCTGTATTTCAGAACCCCAATTTCCTCGTTGTCCCAAGGAAATGGTTATTTTGGAAATACAAACCATTGTTGATCGGTTTTTGGAAATGTACTTCTCCACTTTGTATTTGTTGTTTAAATAACCTTTTTATTGGTTTATGTTTTAAATGGACAGTATGTTTAGTATTCCAGCATCTGACTGACCCATGTTTGTTAATTTTCAGTGACCAACTTCCTTCTGATGGAGGTGTTGTGGATAAGATCCATGTTTTTTGACCTGATAGAGTGTTTATGGTAGTTACCTTTCTATTGTTTGGAAATATTTATGGGTCTAGCCACTAAAGTACTTTGTTCCTTTATTTTATTCGGTCTTATTTCTTAGGGGTTTAGATTGATCTCTAATCTAATCAAACAACTTTTGTTTTTTCTTCCATTGCTATTGGTCATACATATTACATATTTGGAATAATATCTCAAACTCAATATTTTGAGTTTCTTTTTGGATGTATTTGCAGTTTATATTACAGATCCATTATCAGATCAATTTTGTCGTTCATGCTCGACATCGATGCCATCCCTTGGCTAGACTGGGTGTTGTTATTGACATTATTAAGCACAAAACTTCTATTCCCAACACTTGTTGGTAAGCGTGTGCCATATTTTATTTATTTTCAGAAGCTTTTAAAAAGTTTAAGATGCATTTATGTTGCTGCAAAATGTTTTAACTCATTTTTTAATAAACTGCAATATTGATAGTAGCAACAAAATGATCGAATTAATTCTATAAATTGTTAAATTTATGAAAGCCTGTGCTTCATATTTTTATTTTCATGGATAAGGATGTTGTCATTTATAAGGATGATACATTAGTATGTAAAGGAAAAATGTTAAACATTGTTACCATGACTTCTTTTTTGCATATTGTGGTTACATTTTACAATAGAATTTGAGACTCTTTCTTTCAAAGCGGTTGAATAGTTATTTTATATGGAATAAGTGAGATTTCATCCCATATTATGCTTATTTTAGTATAATGGTTTTTGGTTAAATGACCTCCTTTGAATGACTTTGCATCTATCTATTCCACCTTATTCTTCTGTGTCCCTTGGTTAATCATTTCAATATCATAATTGACCTTCAAAATGACCTTTTATGATTATAGGGCATTTAAATCACATTGAACTGTAAGGTTGTATGAAATTTGGTTGTTTGGTTAACCATTTCAATATCATATTTGACCTTCAAAAGGACCTTCTATGATTACATGACATTTAAATCATATTAACTAAAAGTCTATATGAAATTTGGGTGTTTGTCTAAGATGGCATTTGGTATCAGAATGAAAAGACTTTTATGTTCTATTGTTCCATAGTTGTTGCATATTGTTCCATAAAGAGATTTACATTTAGTCAATCCCGTTGTGGCATGTTGTGGAAGATTTTGTTAATATTATTTTCACTTTGAACTGAATCAAATATTAACTTGAAATTATATCTGTGTGTTTTTATGATTGTTAATATGTTAGCACATGTTCTTAACCCTTTAAGTCATACACTTTACTTAACATAGACATTGTTGTTGATTGTTGTATTACCTAGTCAACTCCACTTTCTTTACCCTTTGAAGATTTCATGTACATAATTATCCTTGGTGATGTGTTTGAGTATGATACAATCCCTGTCTAAATGTTCGTGTTTTATTTGCTATACATTTATTTGTTGTTATTTGATGCTTCAAAAAGCAGCTTCCTAATTTTTTGATTGGATGTCAGGTGGCGGGAAGGCACCATTACTAGGATAAGTGAGGAGGATCAAGGGTTCTCTCCTCATTCACTTTACCCAAGAGACATCTGCCAGGGCCATGTTTATTCCTCTTCTGTAAAGTATCCCATGTTAGAGATTTATATTATTAAGCACTAGACATATAAAATGATGAGATTTTGAAGGTGATTTGAACTTTCACACTGGTTTCCACCACCATGATGGTTCCACCAAGACTTCCCTAAAGAAAAAATCTTTATAACCAATCTTTGGAGTACACTCCCTAGTGGGATTTTTTAACCAATGATGTTTTCTTCCTTCTCACTTATACTGACATGGCTAGACCCAAGGCTAGCAGTGAAAGCATCCCAAATAACAACATATTTCCCTCTAGCCAATCATATCAGTAGATAACCACACCTGCCTCCAAATAGAAGAAATCTCACGATCTGCTATCTGACCAAGATTTAAAAATCCTCTTTCCCACAAAAACAAAACCATGTGTACTGACAACCTATAGTCGTCATTGCAACCCATCCAAGGGTCTTCCCTCAATATTATCTTTGAACCATTTTCAACTCTCCACACAAGCTAATTCCCAATGACAGGAAAGGAAAGGAATGCTTTCCATGAGTACTCTTGAGTCTTCACAGTCTTTTTGATCCACTTTTCTATAGTCCCAGGGCTATTATACTTCTGCACTACAACCAAACACCACAGATCCTTACCTTGGATAGGCCTCGATACACTCTTTGCTGCCAAGGATTTGGAGAAGTGATTTGTTTTTTTAAACCCCAACCCCCCTAAAAATATTCTCGATCTTGAAACTGCCATCACTATTTTTTGCTATGGATGAAGATACCTGAGTGTCAAAAATATATCATTATGTCTAGGGATGAGTGTACATTATTATGGTATACAGTATGTTTAAGAATGCAACTAATTTTCTACATATCCTACTAAGGATAACAATTTGTAGTGTAAGTAGTGATGATGACAAAGTTACCCTGACATGGTTTTAGCCTTTTTGTATTGTTACTGTCACTTCCATAACCATGATTGGTTTGAACTTTGAACGCTTTAAAAATATCTTTGATCTTATTTTTGATTGTTTTGTAATTGTATAACATCTTTCTAATGCTTTGATATCATGGTAAATTCATATAACTAACTAACCATGATGGATAGGGCTCAAGACCAAATGCACTTGTAGGAATTGAAACTGGGTGGGGTGGATAACAATTATTCCTCCCAACCACCTGAGCTATACCCAATTGAAAAGTTTCATACAGTTATCTGTATCCTCATTCTATATTATTTTTGGGTGTAGACAACAACCAGGGACTGAAGGAGCACATCTTGCACCAAATAGATCTTGTCGAATTGACTATGGAAGCAAACAAGCTAGTGGAAATAGTGGGGGTAAACGATATTGGCCCTATTGATACATTTTTAGCCTTGCAAAGATAGCATGTAGAGTTCTTGGTTGAGAATATGGGTTGATGACTCGAGGATATCTTTCTTCAAATTGTATGGATTATTTTGCTATCCTGTGAGCAACTTGCATATGCTGTGTTTTGAATAAAAGTTGCAAACATGCTTATGTGTCATTTGATTACATATTTCCTTTCTCCCATTTGATATCTTAAGGACAAAAAATGTTAAGATAGTAAAAACTATTGTTTTCTATCACTGTTTTCAAGTAATATTGATTGTCAAGGTTACAGATAGATAGCTAAGTTGTGGATTAATCTTCCTGTTCGGTTTTATTTGGCCAGAAAAGAATCTTTTTTTAATTGCTATATTGTTGTTTTCTTATTTTTTTCTTCCGAACTTAAGTAATGATTTATATGTATTATTGTAAATATCTTCTCAACATTTAGTGTTTTATTCTCTGTTTTAGCTATGATCTCAAATTAAAAGGGTTAAGTTGATTGGAAATGAACTTGTCTTGTAATTTTTTATATTACGCATCAATGGTACATTAACTCAATATATCAAAAAGATTATAATGCAAACAATTATTGTTCATTGTAAACAATGATCAAATGTATATGGGATTATGGAGGCATTGGATGGAGAGGAGTTATGTATTTGTCTTATTTTCGGGAATTGTTGTTGGGTAAATACTAAAAACAGTTGGAAATGGAGTTGGGATTTTATTTGGTTCCCATTGATCTCAGTACAGTGTACTTGGCTTGACAGATCATATCCTCATATTCATTTTTCTTTGTTTTTGGTTTAAAGGGATTTTTTTATCAAGTCAGATAAAAGTGCATAAAATATAGGGTGGGATGGTCATAGAAAACTCTGAAAAATAGATATTGTTTCATCACCAATATCTCACTGTAAATAATTCCCCATAACTTTGATTTTTTCAACCAAGTTGATGAGATATCAACATTTTTTTTCTTATTTTTAAGAATTTCTTATATTATGTTTTACCAATTCCATCAAAGTTCTAAATATTGTACTATTCGTTTGGAGGTTGTAATATACCTATTGTTTCTCATGTCCTAGGACAACTGGCAATAGGGTAATTGTGCAGTAGTTTTGCAATAGGTAGTGAATTCCCTTATTGAACCAGACCATAAATATCAGTGTTACCAACATCTCGATAATATCTCAATGTTGGCGATATTATCTTCAAAATCCAGGTCAACGATGTTTTCCGATATTTTCATTATTACAATATTGTTTTTCATTCTTACGACATTTTCCGATATTTTCCTCGATGTTGCCGATATTTTTTTTTTTTCAGACCCTCGACGATATTTGTCGATGTCAATGTTTGCAACACTGAGAAATATACGAGCACCAATTCCTGACAACAGGAACAACAAGGTTTATTTGCAATTTCTTTAGCAGATAACAACATTAACGAACAATATACAATCAAGAATGAACTTGTATTCAATGAATAATATCCAACACAATGTGTAGTTACCCAATGTCATGTGTAATCCTTTGATCATTTGAGTACACTCCAGGGTGTACTCGTCTGCTACTTCCACACTGAATCCTTAGAAATTCTCTGTCAGAATGCCCTTCATGTCAACTAGGGTTGCGTCAATAAAATTGTGGGTGGCCCCACTATCAATCAATGAAGTAATCTGGTGTTCCTGTACAACCCCTATGATCTGGAAGGTGTGATACCTGTGAACTCCTGATAGTGTGTCTATGACCATTTTCTTATGCTCCTTATGCAGTGATTCATCTTCTTTGACTGCACTTTGGCGGCTCCTCCTTAGGGTTATTATGTGTCTCTTCCTAGTCATGGCTCATTTCCTCATCATCTTCTTCATCAAAAAGTACTTCTATGTAATGTGATTTTCCTTTACCCTTGCACCTATGCCCCGAACCCCAGGGGTCCCTACATGTGAAGCAAAGATTATTTCATCTATAAGCTCTCTTCTAGTCTCCTCATCCATATGATCCTTCTCAGTCCCATATTTCTGGAATGACTTGTTATCCTAGAGTTTGGGAGGAATGTAGGGTTTGGTTGGCCCTTTTGTCTTTGATAATGTATCTGTCATGTAAAGTTTCTTCATAACTGTATCTTGTAGTGTGGTTGACTTGAAGGCCTTGACCCACACATGCAGGGGTTCATCTAAACCCTATGTGAATAACATCACCAATCTGTGCTCTGAGATGTCAGTTACTTGCAAAACAACCTTCTTGAACTCTTCAATATATGCCTCAGGTGTTCTTGTCTGTCTCAGTTGTGCTAGCTCATGGAAGGAGATCTCTAGATCCTTCCTATCGAATCTTTCCATCAGTCTCTGTGTAAAATCCACATAAGTTGTGATGCTAGAATGTGCTAGTGTCATGAGCTCTGATACCACCATTCATGAGCCTCACCATCCAGATGTAGTGTGGAAAATTTGATGGCTTTGGCTTCTGTCATCGGATTGAGCTGGAGGTAGGTGTCTAAGTTTTGGACCCATAATTGGGCCAAATATCAAGATGAATAGTCATATGATGGGATGGACAATTTCCCTACCTTTCCCCTTAGATCAATGTTCTGTTGCTGTCTTGGTGCTCCTCTATGCCCTTCTCTAGGTCGGTTCTTGTATTTAATGTTACAGTAGCCCTGTAAAGTCATAGTTGCCTAAATCTCTTCTCCAAGTGCTTGGTATTCCTGGAAATATGTGTAAAAATCCTCACCATGCCTCTGATGTGCTGGTTTCTCTTCAATGAAGCTGGGTAGGAGAGGTTCGGGTGTTGTCCTACTCATGGTGGGCTGCATACTCGGCTTGGACACATGAAGATTGCTCCATCCTATGAGGACCCCATTGTTGCTCCCTTCATCTCATGGATTGTGCTGTCCATTTTCACTATTAATCCCCTCTACATGAGGCTTGGTCTTCCCATTGCCCCCATTGGAGATCAGGCCCTGAAGTGGGCTCAACAGCTGGGTGACGGTGTTAATTTCTTTCGCAAAGGATTCCTTCATTTCATTGTTCCCTTCGGCTAAATCACTTAAGATGTGCAACACACTGTCACCATTATGGTCCCCCATGCACCCTGTTTCTTCTTCTTCTGATATTTTAGGTGCTCCTTGCTTCACTGATCCTCGTTTTCTCGTCATCTAGTCAGCCACATGCTGGCAGGATCAAAGCTATGATCCCACTATAATATTCCTAGGGTTTCTAGGGTCCTAGAACAGCTGGCAACATGGTGATTATGCAGTATTTTTGCAATAGGTAGTGAGTTTTCTTATTGAACCAGACCAGAAATATACAAGCACCAATTCTTGACAACAATAACAAGAAGGTTTATTTGCAATTTATTTAGCAGATAACAACATTAATGAAAAATATACAATCAACAATGAACTTGTATTCAATGAATAATATCCAACATAGTAGCAACAATGAGTATATCCAACAGCCACAATAGTATCAAAATCATCAGCAAATATTGTCCCCAAATCAGCTGTAACAATATCCAATACAGGGTCCAATACCAAATAGTCACCAGCAGCAAACCCTCTTAGAGGTTGCTGTCCAAATTAATCATACCAGTAATACCAATCATCAAGAATTTGCAGCAACAATTTCTATAACAGAAGTGTATCTAAGCTAGCCCTAACCTCTAACATAGCATTGAACATTTAAACCCATGCTTAGAAGACTCCTGGATGAGCCCCAGTGCTAAAATATGCTCTTTTTGTCTTGTTTATTAGCTCTAATAACCATCTGTCTACACATTCCAAGTTGTTATAGGGTTCGGTCCTCCCTCCAGAAGACCCCACAGAGTTTGGCCCTTCCTAAGGCTGTTGGGACAGACCTGTAGTAGGTGAGATGATAGAGGTTTGGTGAGGTGATAGGGGCCTTCCCTCTAAGTTACACATGATTTCACTTGAGATTTTGGACTTTATCTCAACAACTGTGAGTTCGTGTGATAACACACTCGAGACATATTCTAGTGATCCTAAACCTCATTAGACAAGACCCCCTTTACCATTGGAAGTTAGTCCTCCTCCTCAACCAACCTTGCATAAGACGGATGATATATATTTAAATATTGATATGGATAGTATATTAGCAAAGGTTAATGTACCTGTCCCTCTGAGTATTGATATTGTATTTTTTTTTTAAATACCTACAACACAGTCGCTATTGCGACGTCTTGGAGTGTCGCTCCCATAGCAATCACGTCGGAGATGATACCTTTTATCATCGCTATTTCCACGTCCAAGACGTCTCTCTTTCCACCTACAAGACGTCTATCTTGCCACCTCCAAGACGTCACTCTTTCCATCTCCAAGACATCGGTCTTGCCACCTCCAAGAATGTTGCTCCCATAGCAACCACGTTGGAGCTGATACCTCTTAACGTCGCTCTTGCCACCTCCAAGACATCGCTCTTGCCACCTCCAAGACATATCTCTTGCCACCTCCAAGATGTTTCTCTTGCCACCTCCAAGACGTCTCTCTTGCCACGTTCAGGACATTGCTCTTGCCACCTCCAGACATCTCTCTTGCAACGTCCAAGACGTCGGTCTTGCCATGTCCAAAACATCGCAATAAAGACGAAATCTATGTCATCAAAAAAGAGATGTCATGTGAAATGACATTTGAGGGGGTCCGTTGTTTGTTGTTCTCTCGACAATATAAAGTGGCAATTGCGTCGAACGCGCCGTCGGAATTTGACCCAAATGTACTAGTGAAATTATGGAAAACAACCATGGTTAAATAAATGGATGGCAGGGATAAAGATGAGGCTTTGGAATCAATCGAGTTGTCAAGTAGGAGAAAACTTGTTTGTAGAAGATGGGTGTTCATGAATAAGTTGAAAGAAGAAGGTAAAGTGGAGAAGTACAAATCTTTCTTAGTAGAAAAGGAATATCCCAAGGTGGAGGAAATCGATTTCGGTGAAATTTTTTCTCCTATTGCTCAATTAATTTCTATTATATTTCTTTTGGGGTTGGGGGACGAGTCCTATAACACTCCCGTGGCCATCATCCAACCCCTAGTTGGGAAGACGCTACTATGCAAAACAACATTCTCATGCTTATTTATAAATAACATGGATTTAAATCAACATAAGCACATTTAAACTCAGAGTCAACACAAGATTATTGCTAACATAAATAATCCATGGCATTAACATTAATCCATATGCACATAAGAATACATGATAAATATAAATACACAGGCATGGAAAACATAATTAAAGCATAATCTGGTACTTATCTTTGATATTGTGGTAATTCCACCAACCAGGTGCAGGCCTTCCATGAACCTCCCAGCCTTAGACCAAACTGCTCATCAAGCTCAGTAGTGGGTCACCCCTGAGCTGGGACTAAGCTCCACCCCAAGGAAAGGAATCCTAGGCTAGGCTGAGGTTACAGGGAAAACTACATAGAATGAATGGAAGGATTCTTCCCAGGTTGCCTTCTTACACCCACTACTCATGGAATCTCATTCCCCACATGCTTGTTTTGCCCAAGAGTATACACCTTCACAAGCACAGTCCATCGGTGCTACACCTCCCTCTATGGGTCTCAGAAATAGGCTAGATCAGGAAGTCTCAAAGCCCAAAGCTAGTGATGGACACTCTCTGGAAGAAACCACTTCCCAACAAACTCTCTCACCTGGAGAGAGTTTCCCACATGCCTGACAACCTGCCTCTTCCAACAACAATAACCCCCCTCACCAGCAGAGCGGTTACACACAGGCTCAACACGCACTCACACTGGCCAGTAAGCCACATGCAGTCCCGCACTGCGTGGCCACAACAACCAATGAGAAAATAGACATGGGCTTTTCCTGAAATCAACACAGGCTTCCCCAGAAATCAACACAGGATAGACTCACGCTCTGGTTCTCAGGGTTGCGTGACAAGTTTTCCATGCAGGGGTCAACTTAGACTCGATGGTTCAGAACAGAGGGGGTCTACTGGCTTTCTAGAAACAAACATAAGATTTTCCCGAAATCAACACAGGCTCATACTGTTCAGATAAAGGATGTATTGGCTATCCCAGAAACAAACACAGGACTTTTCTCACGGTTTCAGAGTTGCATGAGGGTAATATTCCAGAGGTCAGACGGGTTTCAATTTCAAAGGGTCGACGGTGGAATGGAGGAGGAACCCCGATCATGGCTCATCTTAGTTGTTTTATCTACATGTGCTTGGGTTGACACTTGCCACCCATGAAACTGCATGCGTTCCATCAGCATGCGTTCCTCCCCATTTGGAAGTCACTTGTCATTCCAAAAGAACTTAGGATAAAACATATATTTCACATGTCTTTTGGAATAATATTAAAATATTATTCCCAAAGACTTAAGCCCCTAGGATCAACACTTAGCCCCTCTTCCCACCTTCCAGCCCCTAATCCCTTGCCTACTCTATGGAATCTTAGTCCCCCATAACTCATTCATCGTGGTCGGTCTGCACGCGATGATGTTTATATTTTTATTAATGTTCTACATAGATACATGTACAAAATCAGGCTCTTGGCCTTCAACACTTAGGCACTTTGGCCTAATAATCACATAAGCCCTCCATCTTATATAAAATTGGCTCACTAGCCTATAAAACATATTTACAATTCATAATGAAAGCTTTATAAACATGATTTACAATAGGGCTCGGCTTTGGGGACATTACAATCCCCCTCCCCTTATTTATGCACTGTTCTCAGTGCAACTTTATGTTAAAATAATGTAACTGCAAAGAGTATTCTTATTATTATTGCTATTTTATTCATAGGATTAATCCCCATTGTGGATTAATCATGTCGGTAATTGTATTAGGACCAAATCCCATTTTGCGGATTGGTTAATAGACAATTGTAATAGGCAGAATAAGAAGCCGTCCCCAGTAGTTATTATTGAGACGTAGAAATATAATAAAGGTGGGTTTACCTACCCAGAGTAAGAAGTTGGCCCTGCCAGTGAAGAGACACTTCACACGTGCCAGAACTTGTATAAATAAAGGAGGCTAGTGCCTCATTTGGATATAACTCACTTGCTTAGTTGAGAGACAAGTTCTAATCTGTTAGTGGCAAAGGAAGGAGGAAGAAGAGTGGTGCATCTTTTGGAGAAGACTATTTGTATTGGTTTGAGTTATCTCTTGACATTGTATTGGCAATTTATGAAAAGGAAGTTTTGTTGGGTTTTCTTCCCCTAGAGGGTTTCCTAGGATAAATGTTGTGTCTCTTGTGAATGTGTATTTCTCAGTGATCTTGTTCTTATGTTGCTCTTATCTATTAAAATGCAAAGAACTATAATAATGGAAAAAACATTAACATGGTATCAGAGCCACCCTGAAGGAAGCATATTTCGCAAGAAGAAAAATGTCACTGTTACCGTACCCAAAAATTAGGGTTTTTGAAAAGTGAATATTTTCAGCTCCAAAACTACCTAGAAAGTTGTGCCCTCCCCCAAGGATCATTTTGGCACTTAGAGCGCACCTTTTTAGTGGCTGGATCTCCTGGAAAGTGAAACTCTAGTTTCACAAAGTACCAGAAAACTAGAAAACCAGAGTACCAGAAGTACCAGAAGTACCAGAGTACCAGAAGTACCAGAAAACCAGAAGCACCAGTCTAGAAATCCGCAGATCAAGTTTGAGGGGGTAAAAGTTGGATTTTTGAAATTCCGACTACACTAGCATACTCGCCTCAGCCCAACGCATCTATTCCCTAGATCAAATTTTGAAAACTTGAAGTTTGAAGAAATAAGTTTTTCTCATAAAACCCTAAGTTGCAGTTACAGTTTCAGAACCAGTTGTAGCATTAGTTGCAGTTGCAGCCGTAATACCAGTTGCAATCACCTTTGAAGTTTTCTCAAGAGTTGGTAATGATTACCACTGCTACCTGATGGAGCCACTACCTGCAAATGTCATCAGAGGTATGTACTCACATATGTTTAATGGTTAGACCTTAAAGAGTATTTGCAGGAGAAGGGATCTCTTGTCACAGATCCAGAAGGATCTCAAGATCCAACACATTCAGAGGAATGATGCAACCCAGGTGTGATTATTCTGATATGCATCTATTTGTCATGACATTATTAGTGTTACATGTTGAAGCTATTAGAAGGATTAAAGGTTGATCATAGATCTTATCCTCTAACCTAACCTTTTGTCAAGATAGTGTATTGTCTCAGTACATAAGACAGGTTGAAGAAACCACTCGTCACTTGAGTGAAGGAGACCTAGAAGAAAATAAAGCACTCATTCTTGAGGACAAGGCTCCAGGTTTGATTAAATCAAGTTGATAAGATTCAAAGGTACACATGGAAAATTGATGACTATAGTTGAGATAGCAGTCTTTGAAAAGTATTATAGCTGATGGCATGTGAGCACATAGAGGTATATGATTTTCCTGATACAACTAA
>JASDQU010031762.1:37705-52806 GCA_032191745.1 Picea mariana | reverse complement strand
TTATGTTTTCAAGACATATTGACTAGATTTTTATCGTGAAATAATAAAAATGACCTCTGATGTGTATATAGATGGAATGCATTGATGTGCCTCTATGGAAGTATAGCGACAAGTTTTTGTAATTTTAAAAAATAAAAATTGATATTGTATAATAAAACGTCCAAACCTTATTTAGCATGTTTTATATAAGGATGTACTAGTGCACTTATGGTTTAAAGATACACCGACTAGATTTTTATCACGGAATAATAAAAATGACCCCCACTTATGAAACTTTAAGCATGATTTCATCTCTGGCACCTCATTGGTGAAGTATTCCATGTGTTGTTGGTGTGCCTACAGTAAAGCACACCGATAAGTTTTTGTAATTTTTTAAAATAAAAACTGATATTGTATAATAAAATGTCTAAACCTTATTTCATGTCTTTTATATAGTGATGCATCGGTGCATTTATGATTCTTAAATGCATCGAATCGGGTATGTTTAAAATTCATTTAAATCAATATTTTATTACAAAATAATAACAATGAACTATGGTGCACCTAATATAATTTAACTGCAGTGACCAAATATTTTCACTAAAATCTTTGGTAACTCACCTTCACTAGCAACCTCTATTATAAATGGAGAAGGGAGAATTTTTGGGGGGAGGTTCTGCAAAAACCTGCACTAGAAGGTGTTTCTCTTCTAGTGTAAAAGGCCAAAACACACTCACAACTAGGGTTTGCAACCTATGAATAGTGTGTGCAAGAAATGTCAACAAGTCTATACCCATCTTGTTTGCCTCCTCGATGGTTGGTAAAGCTATGTCACCTCCATGGGCATAAAAAAACAATAATTTTCTATTAGAAATGACCAGGTACAAAAGAAACAAAATAATAAAGGAAATTCATAAACAATTCTTAAATCATCCATGCATTGGGATGTGCAAGAATGCACATTTCTAGCTTATAATTTTTTATATAGTTCCTCGTATTTTTCTTCCCCTTGAAAAAATAGAACCAAGGATTGATAAATCAATTGCATTTACACAACACAATATAGTTATCCACTCTCTGCTCTTAGGAAGCACTTTTGTCACCTTCATGCTCCCTCTCTTGGAAATTATTCATATGCCACAATTCCTTCTAGCTTGTAAACTAGTGTCATCACAATTTCATATATTTTGTCAACTATATAAATGTTCCTCATATGCCTTGGATATATTGTCATAGAACTTGGTCATGGTTGTAGGGCATAAATTTAGGGCTCTGTCTCTATCTAGGCCCTCGACTGATCATAATACAAGCTCTAGATGCATTTTCTTAAATCTTTATAATCATGATTTCCTAGGAAATCCATCTTTGAATGAATTTGACCTTGACTGACATATTTGAGCAATGTTGGCCTTTAGTTGTATCAACTGCAACCCATGGCCGATTTCAACCATCTCATTTTTTTCCAAGTTACATTGCCCAGGGAAAACCCATGAGTACTTCTCCTCATTTCAAGGATGGTACCTGAGGTAAACCCTAGAATCTTTAGGGCACAAGGCTAGTCAACAACAAGACTCAAAACCATTACAACAATATACTCGTTAAGAACTCACATGTCACTTGCAAGAATTGAACCTGGGTGGGGAGGATAACAATCATTCATCCCTACCACCCGAGTCAAACCTAATTGATATTTCAACCATCTCCTTACACCAAACAACTATTTATTCCTCCTCTTGTTTGATTAACACTATAAAAGGTCATTTCCTCTTTGTATGTGTGAAACCATTTAGCCAATAATACAATGACATTGGTGCAATTTCATGTTTTCTCGTAGCTACTCTTATTGAGTGTCCATTGAATTCAATATCGTTAATTGCTTTCATCGTATCCTCTTTTCCCAACCTCTGACTATACTAACATTCTTACTTGAAAGCTTGCACCTTGGACTGTAATTAATGGATGAGAAACCCCTTCAATGTCTACATAATTATGTCCTTCAACATTTTCTTCTATTAAAATTAATGTTCTTCAACATTAATTTAGTTGAGCTCCTCATTTGAGGCAGAATGTTGTTTGGGCACCCCTTGTCGTTGGTCTTCTTGTCCTCCTTATGCAAGCAACATAAATACCTCTTACCATGACTGTGAAACCAATGGCCACATAAAAACAATGTAGAACAATAAAGGTTGACATGGTGTAGAAAAATAGGGAAATGGAAACATATGTGACAACAAACAAAATATTTTGAAAATAAGATATTTATGACATATTGTCAATCCTTGGACTAAAGAGACTTCGTGAGGGAATGTTGAGAGCAATCTACTCAGCAATGTTGAATTGTGACTTGTAGAAATGTTTCTTCCATGAATGCCAAATTAGATTTAGAGTACTCTACTATAAAATTTGATTAGTGAATGGTCATTAACATGTATTGCATACTTCAATCATGGAATTTGTGTCTATGATTGATTTTATTATGATCCAATGGTTGAGAATTACTCATGTTGGATTCTTGTGCTTTTGAAATGTTTAATGGTCTTAGGAGATTGTTTTGATGAATTTAATGAGTTATGGTTCTTGTTTGCATTATAAATTACACATTTAGCACGAGGTTGTTGAACACACTCGACTACAAAGTTTTCCATAAAGGCTTGATCAAATGTTCAGGTGCAAATCAATGTTAGGCACTCTATAAATTTGATGTTAGGCATATTGAAATGCCATTCACTATAAACATTCTCCAACTATCAACCAATCTATTAGATATGATAGGCAATCCGTGCATCAAAATTGAATCATGTTGGGTTAAACTTAGAACAACACTTTATATGTTTAAGGATATGAAGTGTCTTTATGTCAAAACATTTGATAATGTGTATTGAAAATGTTGTTTTGTATAACAAATCTGTTATGATATACTTTCATGCATTGAAAATCACTTTCTAAATAGTTATGGTAACAATCAATTTATGAGCTATTTTTAAACTTGCTTTAAACCATTTATATTATTTCAATACAACTTTTATTACATTTTATTAATATATTGTATGTTGATGGGTTGGGTTCTATCTTCATTATTGGTCCGTCCTTTGCTATTGGTTTGTCTCCCTTACTTGGAAGAGCTTTTAATGGGATTTTTTACTTTTTGCTTGATTTGTTCTTGCTTATTTAATATATATGTGGTGTAGTGATCACATTTCCTAAATTGTCAATAAAATTATACAAAATGCATTCAGACTCGATGGTAAACTAGAGAACCACTACCCAATTCACTCAATATTGGAAAAACATTGAACTTCATGCCAACGTTATGGATGCAGATTTTAGGCGAGTATTGGAATAACCCTGTTGAATCTCCGTATTAAAGTTTAAGCGAATCCATGTTGAAAAATCAAGGGAATGACACTGAGAATAGTTTCAAATGAATTTATTTTCCAATGTACCAATCCCCACTATAACGATCGGAGAGTATCATTTACCTTGTTCGTATTCATGTATCTTTCGGGTTTGGAAGCGGTGGAATCAATATCCGAGAAAAAATGTAGCCATACCCTCACCGATTTTGGAGTATCAGAGAGGCGCCGATTCTAATGCAATTGCTGAGAGACAAGAGCTCCGCCATAAACGAGCGTGCTACCAGGGTTCTACTGGCAGCAGCTACGATGTGGTTTCCACCAATGCCATGCTTACATGGTATGCAAGGAATGGTAGATTAAACAGCGCACGCAAACTATTTGATGAAATGCCTCAACGGAGCGTCGTTTCTTGGAATGCCATGATTACAGGGTATGCCAAGAATGGAAAACTGGACGATGCGCGCTTACTGTTTGACAAAATGCCTCAACGAGATGTCGTGTCATGGAACGGAATGATCACAGGATATACACAGAATGGGAGAATAGAGGAAGCACGTGAACTGTTTGAGAAAATGCCTCAACGAAATGTGGTTTCGTGGACGGCGATGATTACAGGGTATGTTCAACGCGGAAGATTAGACGATGCACGCGAGCTGTTTGATAAAATGCTTCAGAGGAATGTCNTGTTTGACAAAATGCCTCAACGAGATGTCGTGTCATGGAACGGAATGATCACAGGATATACACAGAATGGGAGAATAGAGGAAGCACGTGAACTGTTTGAGAAAATGCCTCAACGAAATGTGGTTTCGTGGACGGCGATGATTACAGGATATGTTCAACGCGGAAGATTAGACGATGCACGCGAGCTGTTTGATAAAATGCTTCAGAGGAATGTCGTATCGTGGACTGTGATGATGACGGGATATGTTGAGGTAGGGAGGATTAATGAAGCGAGGCAGTTGTTTGACGAAATGCCCGTTCGAGATGTTGTTACATGGACTTCAATGATTGTGGGGTATGCCCAACATGGAAGAATGGAAGATGCACGCCAACTGTTTGATAGGATGCCCGAACGAAATGTTGTCTCTTGGACTGCTTTGGTTTCTGGATATGCTCAAAATGGACACATTGAAGATGCTCGAAAAATGTTTGATCAAATGCCTGAACGAAATGATATATCCTGGACAGCTATGATTACAGGGTACGCTCAGAATGGGAGAATAGAGGAGGCACGTTGGATGTTTGACATAATGCCTCGGCAGTCTCTGATTGCTCGTAATGCAATGATTACAGGTTATGCCCAAAATGGGCTAGTGGATGATGCACACCAATTGTTTGAGCGGTTATCTGAGAGGAATGTTGTTTCATGGACCGCAATGCTCACAGGATTTGCTCAGAGTGGAAGAATGGAAGAGGCACTGCAACTCTTTGAGAAAATGCCTGAACAAACTACAGAGTCATGGACTGCCATAATTAAAGGGTATGCCCAGCATGGATTTAATAATGATGCGATTAAGTTCTTTTCACAAATGCAGCTTGCAGGCATCAAGCCAAACCAGTCCACTTTAATTAGTGTTCTAACAGCTTGTGCAAGTCTAGCAGCTTTGGAACATGGCAAACAGGTTCATGATCACATTCTTAGAATGAGATTTGAACCAGATGTCCATGTGGGAAGCATTCTTATTACGATGTATGTCAAATGTGGGAGTATAGGCAATGCACAGCATGTGTTCAATAGAGCATCTAAAAGAGATCTAGTCTTGTGGAATGCAATGATTTCTGGCTTTGCCCAACATGGGCATGGTAAGGAAGCTCTGCAACTCTTTCAGCAAATGCAGCAGGCAGGTATGAAGCCTGACAAAATCACTTTTGTTGCTGTCCTGTCTGCATGCAGGCACACAGGCCTTGTGAATGAGGGAAGGCGCTACTTTGATATTATGAGGCTCGATTATCATATCTCACCGACAGCTGAGCACTGTGCATGCATGGTTGACCTTCTCGGGCGCTTTGGGAGTTTGGAAAAGGCAGAGGACTTTATCAACAGTATGCATTTTGAGCCTGATGCTGTTGTTTGGGGAGCCTTGCTTGGTGCATGTAGAATCCACCTAAATTTGGAGATAGCAGAACGCGCAGCAGAACATCTCTTTGAGTTGGAACCACAAAATGCAGGAACCTATGTGCTGATGTCAAATCTTTATGCAGTGACAGGACGGTGGGATGATGTAGCAAAGATGAGACAAATGATGAAAAACCGGGGGATTCAAAAAGTTCCAGGTTCTAGTTGGATTCAGGTAAATAGCAAAGTACATGCATTCCTTGGGGGAGACAAATCGCATTCTCAAACAGAGCAGATCTATGGCATGCTCGAGAGTTTGGCTGGGCAGATGGAGGAGGCAGGTTATGTGCCAGATACCAACTCTGTACTGCATGATGTTCACGAGGAGGAAAAGAAACACATGGTCTTTTATCACAGTGAGAAACTGGCTATTGCATTTGGAATTGTCAGTGTACCCTTTGGCACAACAATACGGGTTATCAAGAATCTTCGCATGTGTGTTGATTGCCACACTGCCACCAAGTTTATCTCCAAGATTGTTGGGCGTGAAATTGTTGTGAGGGATGCCAATAGGTTCCATCATTTTAAAGACGGAGAGTGTTCTTGTGGCGATTATTGGTGACACTAAATTAAACTTGTGCCGTTAACTGGTGGTAACTTAGTTTATTTTCGTTTGTTACCAACTTACCATTGAGTTTGTGAAGCTGTATATAGAGGGTTAACCAATTTGGTTTACCCGTAGGGAAACCTGTATGGCACATTATGATTGGTTTAAATTGATATTCTGAGAAAGCTTATTGAGGTGGCATTATGAAAAAATTACAAGTCGCCATTAATATAGCATGTATTACCGGCAAATGAAGTGAGGTGATTGTGCATACACCTCATTGCATGTACTTTTCTGTGTATTACATAAGATTTTAAATTGTTCAGCTTGATGCTAGATTTTATGGCATCTGAGGGGCCAGAAATGAAGCGTGGGTGCCAGAAAGTTGAAATCTTTGCCAAGGCACTGCTTCATTAATTCTAAAAGTCCGAGCATGTTAAATTTTATGGTATAGTCAGGGTTGGTACTGAATTAATTTTGGCACATGTAAAGATATTTTGATTGTGTTGAGAGGTGTTTTCTACAACTCAGTATGAGGAAGATGTGTAATTCCTTAAAATATTTCAATGTCGATCATAAATAAAATATTTCAATACTCATTTTAAAAAAATATATTTTTATATCAACTTTATATATACAAAGCAATTGAGAGTAAAAAAATCTTATTGCTTCAAGACAAGTTTTTTACAGCCCAGTATAAGAGAGGGAGAAGTAATTCCTTTAGTGCTCAACATGAAGTTGTCACCTGATATTTAAAAAAAAATATTAATGATGAAATAAATATTTCAATATTGGCCATAAATAAAATATTGCAATGTCCACCTTAAGTAATATATATATATATATATATATATATATATATATGAGGGAGATGTATAAAATGGAATTGACATATGGTGTGTGTCTATTGAAAGTAAAAATTTTCTTATGCTTAAAACATTTCAATGTTGGCCATAAATAAAATATTGCAATGTTCACCTTAAATAAAATAGTTTTGTTTCAAATATATATATATACACACACGAGGGAGATGTGTAACATGGAGTTGACATATGGTGTGTGTGTATATATAGACCCAACATAGATTCATCTTAACCACTGATCTAAATATAGAGAGGGATCAAGTCCTTCGAGGTGAAAACCTTTTTAAGATTAAAAAAACTTTAGAAAAAGTTTGCACCATGAGGAATTTGATCCCTTTCGGTGCATGATAGATCCAAAGTTAAGATCAATCTTTCTCTATTCTTATTCCCCTCATTGTTTTCCCAAATGTGATGCATGAAACAATTTGATGGATATCTCCACAACCTTTCCCCGTTGTTAATTCCCCAGCCCTAGTTCATTAAATCTCCATATGGTAGCTGGGGTTATCCACTTCCTTGGCACATACACAATTTCTGAAACCCTCCGCTCTCCATATGGTAGCTGGGGTTATCCACTTCCTTGGCACATACACAATTTCTGAAACCCTCCGCTATACAATGAGTGGAAACTGACGCTTCGATCTTATGAAATGTTTCCAATGGATTTGAACTAATGTGATTCTTATTTGGTTTTGTTATGAATGGAAACTGATGCTTCGATCTTATGAAATGTTTCCAATGGATATAAACTAATGTGATTCTGATTTGGTTTTGTTATGTGCTTATTTGCTGTGAAAGATGATTTCTTCATGTTTGAAGGCACTGTGGAGAATCTGATTTGGATCTGTTATGTGCTTATTTGCTGTGAAAGATGATTTCTTCATGTTTGAAGGCACTGTGGAGAATCTGCCATGTTTAAGGTGGCAATATGGGCTTTCAAAATTTGTAACTGGGGTTTTATTGCATATTGAAGTTTTTGTATCTTAGCCTGTCACTAAAATGGCTTGACATTCAGAGGGTCAACTTATCTTTTCTGATATTTGGCAGATGCACCCCTGTTGCATTAGCTGCAACTATAAGTGAGACGTTGTAAGCCAGCTGTTGCATTGCAGCCTCAAACAAAGTGGAATCGGACTTTCACTCCCAAAATCTAAGAAAATAAAAGCATTATGTAGATGAAAATGGAAAGGTTGAAGAAGAATTTATGTCAGATGCCTATTGTCAATCCAAATCCACTTGAAAATCACTTCTGACTTAGCTTCTACCTGATAGTATGTTGAAACCCACTAGTTCAGCCTAGGGAATCTGTTCACAGAATTGTAATTTGGATGCCTTGGCCAGGACTGTCATATGTGATCTGGTTGTCATTTTATAAATAAATATATGTTGTCTTAAGTTACTGGTAATGTAGGAATCTATGCATCGATTCAGATAGAACTGTAACCGTTGGAAGCTTCTATTCTAATCTCTGGAGTTGGAAGAAAGGTGCATTCTTGCCTTTGTCCTTGGATTCAAGCATTTGGGAGCTGCTTAAATCAATTCTTAAACAACAGTGTACTCATGGTTGCAGGTTTGAAAAATTCTTATTTTAACGAGTGACCAACATTCGATTGTGCTTTAGTGTTTTGGTCCTTTATCAATGATTGTTATCGTATTTCATGGTACTTAATCTCTCATTCTTTTCGAGTCCTATAATGTTCTTTTGAAATGTTAGAAGAAAATGAAGTAACTTTTAATCATTAATGTTAGGGTCCAAATTGTTTTGCATATACATTCTGCATTTTGTTACATTCCTTTTGATTATGGCCATGGATGACATCGCTGTTGATCTGATTCGCTGTGTATTAAGCCTATGCAGGATTTGAGCTGGATGTGGATATGGGTTCCTTTTGTCACGATGTTTATATATCAGCGTATCCTTGTACCAAGAACTGGATTCTTATGGCTAAAATATGAATCCTGCGTAATTATTAATTACTATGGCACAAATATCAGATATTGTGGAACTTGCATTAGTCAAGTTAATTATGTGTTTCTCCATCTGTTTATTATTTATTTGATGTCATCAACTTTTCTATTATATGCATATGTTAAACGATAGGTTAACAATTTGTCTATGGAAGCCTGATCACGGCATCGTTCACTAATTGTTGTAAGTTCATAAAGTGATTTAGGGTCAGGGTCAGCAAAGAACTCTTTGATAAGTGCGAATTGTACATGCTAACTGCTTTGCAAATCCACTCCATCTCTATTGTTGTACTTGTATTTGGAGAATTATCGACCTAGTAATGATTTACGCCAGTTATGTAAGCCTTTGTATGCATATTTGAAGTCTGGACGTATCATGTATGCTTTTATATCCAGAGTTTAAAAATCAGGCTGTGATTATGTTGATAGAGTCTAATTAGGCTTGGGATTATTTAATAGCCATGATTCTAAACCGAGGACCTATATATGGTGATTATATTCTATGCCAGTATATATTACAAAGGTTTTTACATTTTCAACAATTAGGATCAACCAATCCAATCAGAGTCAGCATTGGGTGGTTGCAACCTTAGAATGCTATTCCAAGTGACCTCTTGAAAAATTTTGTGACCGAGTAAATGCCTTGAAGATGATATAAACTTTCTGAAACTGCTACAGTGCTACCAGAACTTTAGTTAATAACAAAGTTAGTCAAGGGATTGGAAGTGCAGTGGGCCTTATAAAGCTAAGTTTTGGAAAGGTAGACATTCAGAAGTACAACTATACCATTTTTTCTTATTATTGTAATTATCTCCTCTAAATTTGTTGCAGGAGCAGCCTGTTTGGTTGTACTTGCAGAAGTTGAGTCCATGTTTTTCTTGCATGTTGATGAATCCAATGTGACGGGGAAATCCAGAAAGCAAGACAGCAGATTCGAGGAGTAGCCAGAAATTTACAGATGCTGTACACTCTTCACTAGATGTTAATAAAAATAGAGTACAAAATAGTAAGAAGATGAGCATGCAGTTGATGCATGAAAAGTCATCTGGATTTTCTCAGAATAAAGCTCAAAGGCAAAAGCACAAAGTTAAAAAGCTAAAATCTAAAAGATTAAAGCTAACTACACATTTGCATCATTACTTCGTTTAGGGGAAACTGTTTTCAGTTTCTGTTGATCTAAGGGGGCACACCGTTTCCAACGAAATACAAAATAATATTTTCTTTGTGTAGTTAGGGTTTTGGTATGGACTCGTGTGTCTTTTGATAATGGGATTAGAAGAACATCTTCTTAAATTGGAGTGCTAGAAGTAGGGGCGGAACAATTTGTCAAGCTAAAGAGGGTCAGATAGGAAAACCACTGGAAGTCCTCCTTGCCTAAGAACAAAACAAATAGTTTCTTGCAAGTTAGGAAGTTGAAGCGCCTGTGCACAAGGTATCATTTCCTTGCTGTTTTTTTGAGGCAAAACATAATGTTGGACGCTGAGGAACTGCACAAAGATTCTTGTATTCTGAATAGTGAAGATTGATTTGTTTATAGACTTTTGACTTTGACAAAATGATTTTCTTAGGTATCATTTCCTTGCTGTTTGTTTGAGGCAAAACATAATGTTGGACGCTGAGGAACTGCACAAAGATTCTTGTATTCTGAATGGTGGAGATTGATTTGTTTATAGACTTTTGACTTTGTCAAAATGATTTTCTTTAGAGTTTTAAATCAAATTTGGAGCTATAATACAAATCGAGAAATTCTTCCTAGGGGTGGATTATTGGAGATTAATCCCATCGCTAGATGCACCATCATTGAGGGGATTGGAGATCCTTGTAACTACAGTTGTGTCTTCCATATCTCTTTCTCATTATGTAAATCGGATGTGTATCGATGCTGCAATCAGCAGCAGTTGGTGAATTTGTTCATCTCTATCTTTCATGTGAATTATCTATTCCGTGAGAGTTTGAGGTGGTCAAGGGTATAAGCCGTGATTCTTAGTGTATGCCCTACTGTTCTTTGAAAACTTGAGTTAATAATCAGGTGTATTATTGTCAAATTGTTCTGTTTAAGAAGCTTTGATTGATGATATTTATGGTTAATTAATTATTATGTTGATTATTTTCATTGATGATACATGGTTGCGTAATGAAGATTGATTTGTTCAGAATATTCTCATTTAGCATTGATATGCAATCTAATTGATCTAATTAGCAAGTTGAATCCTTATGTCAGATTATTCTGTTAGCATTCTCCATCATCCACTCAAAGCCTCTATATGCTAGCTAAGACTCCATGGCCCAAAGGGTAGGCACCAGCCCTGTGAATCCATCCTATCTTCATTATAAATCTTAAAATCTTTCTGTTTTCTGTCATACCTTTGCTGAGTCTAAATTGTAGACCAGAAACAACATTCAGGGAACCCCCCTACAACAAGAAATACACTAGCTGTGAAGTGAGAGAGGTGGATGTTTTTAGTGACAATGTGCAGTATCATAAGTGTTGCACCAAGCTTATTCTGATTTATGTGCTGGACTTTACATTTGGAAAGTGCAAGCTTGGGTAGTAACAATACTTGTGATTAAGATGTAGGGCACTAGGGTTGTTTCCTTGTCAAAAAATCAATGTCCTACAATTGCTTTATTGCCAATTGAAATAATTAAACCACTGCTTCACATTGGTTGGTAGTTTTATTTGTTAAGATATTTAGATGCTAGGAGCTAGTTAATGTCAACTTGGTCTAATGTAATATTAGGTTAAACTTTGTTTTTGGTGTGTTTCCTTAGTGTGATTTTGTACTTTACTAATCTGATGGTCACAATCATGCCCTACACATGAGTGATCGGACAGTGCAAATGTCTCCTCGATCTTAATGATATTTGATCCATGGCTTAACACTTGATTGATTGATGATCTCTATTTAAAGAGTGTTACACCATATATTGTATGGGGTGTCTGAGAACCAGTTCATGACACTTTGTAGGATGACACCTGTGGACTTTCTATGTATTAGTTGTAGATCTCGGGGGCACTTTGTTATTGCACATGTTATTTTGCTTACCTAACCATTGGCCAACCAAGTGGGGAGGTGGCATTGTTGGAGGATGACTTAGCAGTGTCATTTTCATGCTCCTTTGCTCACTTCAGTTTATTAGGTTTATTGGTCATATATTGTATCATTGGTGGAGGTTGCTTCATTGATATATTATGTAATATGTATACTCATCTTGTTGCAAGTGCTACTCCATGATGGACTTTTGGTGAAGAAATTTCCCATCTCCTATCTCGTGCTTATGATATTCTTGTCATTATTTTCTCTTGGTCATCTCATGGTGGGTTCAAGCCTTTCCTAGTTGTGGTGTGTTAAGGCTAAATTTAACACCCTAGGCTTTAGGTCAGTTGTAGATTGGGGGAATCAAACTAGGCTTAATTTAGGGGTGGATCCTAAGGTCACAACTGATATCACCCCTCTTGTTTTGGGTTGGTGCATGCCAACCACATGGAGGCTACCCTAGGGCGTGTTGCTTGATGGATGAAAATTGACCTGCAAAACACAAATCAAACAAGCACAAGATGGTTTTGGGATAAGGGTTAGATAACCTCACCCAAAACTAGCATAAAAATTGATTTTAAATGAATTTTGGTGGAAAACCCTAAGCAGAGTGAACCATTAGAATGAAAAAAGACAGTAAATCAAGAAGGAAGAGCGCTTCAAAGGTGCCAAATCGACCCCCAATGAAGGATGAGCTTTAAACACCTGCAATTAATTAGAAATCAAATGCAACAACAAGAATCTAGGCCAAAATCAACACATAAGACTCTTTATTCATGTCAAATCAGAGGAATGGCTCCATCACAAAGAAAAGCCAAGAACTGTTACAATGATCTCCAAGAAACTGATAATCTGAAGCTAGAATGAGAGGTAGAATAGGATGAGAGATGAATAGAATGAGAGAGTAGTAATGCTCCTGCAATAGAGTGATCAACCTGTCAACTGTGGAAGAATGTTGCATATATAGTTGACTACATAAAGAATTTGCATTGATGTTTCCAAACTGGGCCAAAAGCTAGCCAATATCCCTCGCCCATGTGTCAATCTGTCCACATGCCATGTGTCAATGCATGAAAAACTGGTAAAACTGGCTGAGCGCACCTTTCCCAGGCAATTTGGCCAAATCTGGGGGTTATCTGGAGGAGAATGGAGGTCGAATGGGTCAAAACTGGTTAGTTATGAAGAAGTTGTGGCCAAAGAGGTAAGAGGGGCGCATTTCATGGAAAGAAATAGGGAACACAAGTGATAGAGGAGAAGGAAAAGGGAGAAAAGGAAAAGGTGGAAAGCTTAAAGCAAAAGCTAAAGTAGGAAAAGTGGAAATCTTGGAAAGGGAAAGAGTGGAAAGCTAAAGCAAGAAAAGTGGAAAGTTAGGAAAGGAAAAAGATGAAAGCTAAAGGCTAAAAGCTAAAGCAATGTTGACCCCAAACTCTCACCCTTGAGATTTGGATGGTCAAAGGGCCAGTCTATCGTTTCAGGCTAGCATTCAGAGGTTCTTCTTGATAGCACAGGACCATCATTCAGAGGTCTTCCAGGCACAGTGATTCTTGTTTTGGTCAGTTAGAGGATGGTTTCTTATAGGTGTTGAGTTCAGAGCTTGTTTCAGTGATTTCTGAGTTATTACAGGATGAGATTTCAGTTCCAGGTTTGAGTATGAGAGACTTGCAACATTATGGGACATTTCTTGCCCATGAGGATCTTATTGACCCCTAACATCAATTATTTGATAGCATATTCCTACTCCTTGTCCAATTCTGCTTCCAATGAGTATAAACTTGATGGTATTTGGACAACTTGCTTTTTTGGGTGATGAGGTGGCACAGGTGATGATGTGGCAGGGTGAGGTGGCAACCCATGTGGGGCCCACACGCCTAAATCTAGGTCATTTTCCCCCTAAAACTGGGCCCACTAAGGCGCCCAACACTTGCTAAATGAAAACTAGATAAAATAAAGAAGTTTACCAAAGTCATAAAGCATTCTAAAGCAAGTCAAAAAGTCAAACTGGGTGAGTTGTCTCCTTTCTACTTTAGCTTTTAGCCTTTAACTTTTATCTTTTTCCTTTCCCAGCTTTCCACTTTTTCCTTTTCTCCCTTTTCTTTCCATTCTATCACTCATGCGCCCTATTTCTCTCCATGAGGTGCGCCCCTCTTACCTTTTTGGCCACAACTTCTCCATACATAACAAGTTTTGACCGATTCGACCTCCATTCTCTTCTAGATAACACCCAAATTTGGCCAGATTGCTTGGGAAAGGTGCGCTCAGATAGTTTTAGCAGGTTTTCATGCATTGACACATGGCAGATGGACAGATTGACACATGGGCGAGGGATATTGGCTAGTTTTTGGCCCAGTTTGGAAACATCAAGGCAAATTCTTCATGCAGTTAGCTATATATGCAACATTCTTCCACAGTTTACAGTTTGATCACTCTATTGCAGGAGCATTACTACTCTCTCATTCTAGCTTCAAATTCTTAGATTCTTGGAGATTATTGTAATAGTTCATGGCTTTTCTTTGTGATGGAGCCATTCCTCTGATTTGACATGAATAAAGAGTCTTATGTGTTGATTTTGGCCTAGATTCTTGTTGTTGCATTGGATTTCTAACAAATTGCAGGTTTCTTGAAAATCATCCTTCACTGGGGGTCGATTTGGCACCATTGGAGTGTTCTTTTCTTGCTGATTTCTTTCTTTTTTGCATCCTATTGGTTCGCTTTGCTTAGGGTTTTCCACTAAAATTTATCTAAAATCAAATTTTATGCAAGTTTTGGGTGAGGTTATCTAACCCTTATTTCAAAACCATTTTTGTGCTTGTTGATTTGTGTTTTTGCAGGTCAGATTTCATCCATGAAGCAACACGCCCTAGGGTAGCCTCCCTGTGGTTGGCACACACCAACCCAAAATGACAGGGGTGTTATCATTCGTGACCTTAGGATCCACCCCTGAATAAGCCGAGTTTGATTCCCTCAACCTACAATCGACCTAAAGCTTAGGGTGTCAATTTTAGTCTTAACAAATTGGCATCATTGTCGGGGAAGAAGTTCTAATCCCTGGTAGACGACATTTTGGTTAGTTTTAGTTCACCTGGCGACTCCACAAAGATCTAAAGCGACTCCACTGAGGACCTTACGTAGATCAACTCGTTTAAACCCAACCCCACAGACCCTTGTTGCAGATCCGCATCTTTCCTCATCTTCATCATCTACGCAAGCCCTACTTCCTCCTACCCCTATTGC
>JASDQU010031762.1:0-13137 GCA_032191745.1 Picea mariana | reverse complement strand
TGTATGAACCACATAGATATGCAATTCAATTTAGTTACAATTGCATATGTACGTTATTTATAGTGTACATAGTTATGTACACTTTTGAAAAGTTGCTCTTAGGGCCATTTTTTTTATGTCTGGGAAGTTCTGGGTTGTATGTTCATCATTTCCTGAACCTTCTCTCATTTGTTTTTGTCTTTAAATGTTATATCAAGTCTCTGTAAAGTTGAAATTTTGATCAAAAGTTCTTTCTCTTTGATTGGTTAATCTTTTTGTATATAAGGTTTTTAGGTGGGTTGGAAGGTTAGTCTTTGTGTGGCTAGATCATACTCCGAGCCCATTGTTGTGTTTCAATGATCTTAGATTGCCTTATTTTTTCCTCTTTTCCTCCTTTCCTTTGTTCATAAAAAGAAAATAAAAAATTGCACTACAGTTGCATTTTATTTCTTTTTAGTAACAAAAAAAAATATCTTGGTTGATGATTGTTTCTTCTCTTTTTCCCTTGCCTTTTAAGTTTTTCAAGAAAAGAACTAAATTTCTAGCACTGAGGTCTTTCTTGCATTTTTTTTTTGAAAATTTGTTGTTTTTGGTTTTGAGTAGCCTTTTGTAAAAGAAAATAATCTTCTTTACAAAGTTCTTTTATAGTATTTTTTGAATTTATCTTAGAATGCCAGTGTAGTTTGCATTGACATTCAAAATAAAAGAGAATTTTTAGGCTGATATTTCAAAGTAATCTTAGATATTTCATGCAAACAAAAAATATATCTTTCTCCATTTTGAAAAGCTCGTAAAAGAAGTGTATTGCACCTTTTCATTTGAAGGACAAGTTTGTTTATTAAGCACATTTTTATTAAATATTTTTCTTCTTGAGTCATACAAAAATCATGATTTTCATTCTCGCTCCCTTGAGTAAAAAATCCAACTAAAATTAATGATTAATCTAAAAATCATTAGAATTTTTCTTTTAGGGTCCACTAACTAGTTCAGGCTAGAGCCTTGGATTAGGCTAGAGAGGTAACTCTACAAGGCCACAAAAATAAACATAGGAGTCTGTGATAGGGAGTGAAAATCCAATTGTCGTATAGGAAGAGCTAGGAGTCTCCGCTAGCACATGATATAAACATGCGGTCGCGTGAAGAAGAGTAGAGGACATAAACCCTACGAAACTCAACCAAGTGTAGTGGATTGAGCGTATTTGGAGTTTTTTTCTTGAAGTGACACTGACTCATATGATGTCAGTCCTTTGCTAACTTTGAACCCAATTGAAGCTTTCCTGAAGTGACACCGAATCATCCAATGCCAGTCCTCTATGAATTTTGGACTCAGTTGAATTTTTCCTGAAGTGACACTAGCCCTATTGACATCAATCCTCTGGAAGCTTCATACTTACTTTGATATTTTCTGAAGTGACACTGGCCCTTTTGTTGATAGTCCTTTGGAAGCTTCTGGCATAGTTTGAGATTTTCTAAAGTGACATTGACCCTTTTATAGATAGTCCTCTAGAAGATCTTCAAACTTAGTTATCCTACCCATACGCTCCATCCCAATTGCAACTGTACCCCTTGGAGGCCGACTGGGAGTTGGCGACTTTAGTGACCTATCATTAGGTTGACACACAAGCTGAATGTGACGGGTGTATCGTGGTACCTGAGACAAATTTTGCATCACACTATTGGTACCACTGTGGGGTTTCATCACGAATCCTTGACAGTTGATCCAGGAAGGGATATCAGCTGAAGGTCAGGGTATATTTTCTCCTAGCCATTTTTTTGCCTTTGTGAGTTATTTGGATGATGAGGCTTCATCTCCCTAGGTCGAAAGCATTCAAAAGGGTAGTTTTCTTGGTTTCTATCCCTTTTTAGGATTTTAGTTGGGTGCTATGTGTTTATATTTTGACCTTTACTGAATCTATTGGGAGCTACCTTAAATTGTTGATTCAAAGTGGATGACCAATCGTTTCACCATTCTCAAAGGGTTTAAGGCCTTTCGCCGAAAAGGGTGGAGCCACCACCATCTCTGCGAAGGAGAAGGATAGATCAGGCTGATACTTTTGAGTCTCCTAACTCTAGAGAAGTTTTTGCCAAGCCTTTTCCTTTAGGAAAAATCACTTTTACACTAGAGGTACTGCAAATTTATGATATCGAAACTAAAGGCTTCGTTAGAACTTGGAATCCTCCATTAAATAGACCTAATGATATAGTTCTTGTGATAGGAGGAGGGGGTACAATGCGTCCTTTTCCCTCAACCTAGACAAAGAGCGTCGTTCAAGTAATGATGTCTCCTTTGATTAGTGGTTCAGTTTCACTGTTAGCCAGACCCACTTCTATCATGGTTGCTACTCATCCCACATCATCAATAACTAATTCCTTTTCATTTGGGATTCCGTTGATCAATGAAAGTTCTATTCCAATCCCATCCCAGCCAATTATTCATGGTTCTAGCTCGGGAGCAAGGATTTCATCATCCCCTTTGCAAGTATTACCTTTTCTAGGGAGTTCATTAGCTACTTGGTAGGTTTTCCCCCATTATGGGGGCACATATTGAGAATGAATCCTTCGCTTGGAGGTGGATTCTTTCAATCATTTAGTCTTGCAACAGGACCTAGTATTTCTGGTGGTGGGGGCGAGGGATTTTCATCCAACGCTCCAGTTGGTTCCATGCCATTCTCCCTTTATGGTGATTTTGGGAATGCACCATTCTCCTCATCTGCTATGTCTACTAGGGGAAACCCTTTTCAATATCAATGGAATCCCATGTCAAGGTTTTTTTTTCCCTTGCAAGGGATGTCATCATGTTCTAATCCTTTTTATTGTGCTGGATGGAACATGAGTGGAGTTTTCATTTTACTGGTTTTGAAAATTCTAGGTTTTATCAAAATCTAGGTTAGTTTATGATCTCTTCCTAGAAACTTGGTGCCAATTTCAATCCAAGTCCTTCTTTTCAGGATGATATTCAATCGAGGTTTGTTAACCCTTTAGTTCCTGGCTCCATATCGCATCCTAGGCTACCCTTTCTGGAAACCCTTCATATTCTAGGTTTGTCAAAGTTGATAAATGATCTGATTCTTCATAACCATAGTTGGCCTATGGTCCCTACCAAAATACCTTTTTATATACCAAAATTTGAGGTAAGAGTGGTGAAGACCCAAGAGATCATGTAGCAACATTTCATTTGTGGTGCTCTTCTAATTCATTGAACTATGACTCTGTCCAGTTACGATTATTCCAATGCACCCTCACTGGGAGTGTTGCTAAATGGTATATAGAGCTAGAGGGATCAAAGTTTGGAACTTTTAGTGATTTGAACATGGTATTTATTAATAATTTCCAATTCCATGTCTGATATGATGTTGGCACAAAATGTTTGGTTAATTTTGTTCAAGATAAATCCACTCACATTTCTGATCACATTCAAAAATGGGGGAGAGAAAAGAGTTTGATTAAGGCCACGATCCCTCCTGAATTTATTTTAGAATGGTTTCTGAAGTCATTTCTCCCTTATATTTCTAAGAATGTCATGGATTCAGAAGTGTTTGCAGAGGAACAAATGATATTTAGAGAAAAAAAAAATAGAGATAATTTACTTTCAATTAGACATGCTCTATGGGATAATTCTAGATGCACCACGATAAACTCTTGAAATGAATAAATTGAAATTTGGACCACATTCTAATGGTATTGTTGGTTCATTGCAAAGAAAATCTACAAATTTGGTTTCTAACCAGATACAACAATTTTCCATTCAACAAAATATGGCTGGTCAGGCCTCTAGTTTGACCATCCCCACAACCCCGTCCTTGGATGTACATAGTGTGATTTCGACGACTCCAAAAGGTCCTCAATAACTCGAAGGGAAAAATAAAGGCAAGGGAAAAGAAGGTGGTGGGGGTAATGATAAAAAGGTTGGTAACAATGTTGAGGGGAAAATGAAAATAATAAGGTAAAATTCCCGCGCAAGCTTTGTAAAGGATATCATATGAATCATCTGTGCCCCAAAATAGAGGAATCCCATTGCTTGTTAACAAAATAACAACCTATTGTGTTGACTAACATGTTCCTGCAAGGCCATAATTTAATGTAGGGTCCTTCCTCGATACCTAATGAGGATGGGGGCAGTCAAGGTACCCCAACATAAGAATCATGAATATCTAATGTCTATATGATGAAGTCAGATCTTCATTTGCAAACTAGATCTCATGATTATGGGAATCCTTAGTTTGCGAAGAAGGATAAAGAGTCACCAGAACTGTCAAAATATCTCCATATAGAGAACTGGTGGGAGACCTAATGATTTGCATACCAAAAGGTGTTTACAAGCAGTCATCGCACAATCTATGCTAGAGCAACTCAAAATTATTTTTTTGTTGAATATTTGGCCCAACCACCATGTGATATGTACGCCTTGGAAGTTGTCCAAAGTTTCCCATTGCATCAAAATGCATTGTTTTCTACTCTTGGGGATTTTTAATCCTCTAACTCATTATCCATCATGTTTGAAACTTCTAACTTCAAGCCTCGCCTTCCATATCATGTCGCATTATATATTGTATTGGTTTACACTAAAAAGTCTTTTTCAAAAATATCTTTCGCACTATTGTGGATGAAGGCGCTTCGACGTGTGTCATATTGTTATCATGTTGGTGAGCTATTGTCTCACCTAAGTTAGCTCCATATCCTATATTTCTTACGATATTCAATGGTCATTCGTTTAGGACGCATGGGATTATCCTTTCTTTCCCCATCCAATTAGAAGGAAAAACCATGTGTGTCTAAGTAGAAGTGGTCAATGCGCCTCTCAACTATAACCTACTGCTAGGAAGAAGTTGGACATACACAATGAAAACTGTAGTTTCCGTAGTTTTTCAAGTGCTATGTTTCACTCATGAAGAGAGGATTGTCACTATTGATTAGATGTCCATCACTAGTGCAAATTATGCAACATCATCGGTCTTTTCGATTCCATTGATTGAAAATTCACAGCGGGAAACCGCGAATTGGGGTGTCACGATGTGTCCTTCCCTGATGGGTAGTTTTGATTCTCCAGCACCATCGTTAGACTTAATTCCATATTGAGTGTTCCTATATGGTCTATGCTAAACGTTGATATATTTCAAGTTAGATTGTTTCAAAATTCTTACTTTGAATATCCGTGGACTCTACCTTCCCCATTTACTTTGGGGGATAGTTTGGAACATGCCAAAATGGAAATGCCATTGTCTACAACAATGATAACTTATCAAAACATTCCACAAGTTACTTCAAGTGAAGATCCATCTCCTACCTTGACATAGGAAGTGGATCCTATTTTAGAGCTTGTATGGGCCCTTAATTCTTCCAACTCTCATGATTGCTTGGAAATTGTTCTTCCTTTAGATGAGGTGATTGTGTAGGCTATGACATGTACTGAATGGACTTGGGAAGACTTACAACATAGGTCTTATTTCTAACTTCGCGATCTAAGTCGTGTAGAGAGTGGATAATTTCAATCGACCATGGTTGCAGATGTTGATCATCCATTGAACCATTTGGTGACGCATGGCATATATGATGAAGGGAATATGGAAAATATTCCAGAGACCATTTTGATCAATATCTCAAAGACTCTTGATGTTGTGGGAAATGTTTTTATTGGGGAAGACTATTCTACAAAATAAATTCGTGTATATACAACCCTTTTTAAGGAGTTCTGAGACATTTTCACCTGGTGTTATGAGGAAATGCCAGGTATATATCCTTGGCTTGTTAATCACTAGATTTGAACTTATGCAAATGTTAAACATGTTCGACAGAAATTGCAACCAGTGAACGATAAGAAAGCAACAATAGTTAAGGCTGAGGTAGAAAAATTTCTTAAAGGAGGCTTTATCTATCCAATCCTGTTGACAAAATGGCTATCCAACCCCATTTCGGTAGAAAATAAGTAGGGAACCATTCAATTTTGTATGGATTTCCATGATTTAAATAAGGCTTGTCCTAAAGATAACTTTCCTATGCCATTTATAGATCAAATCATTGATCTATAAATACAAGAAAATGTCATTTGGCCTAAAAACGTTGGAGCTACTTTTTAGTGGACCATGATTTTCAGTTTCCATGACCTCAAACACATAGTGGATACCTATATAGATGATCTTACAACTCATTCTCACAAGAGGGCACAAAATCTGTTACACCTCTTTCTTATCTTTGAAACATGCCACCATTATCGAATTCGTTTGAATCCCCAAAAATGCATCTTCTATGTCACTTCGAGGCATGTATTGGGGTTTATTGTTTCAAACAAAAGGATCATGGTTGAACCTTTGAAGGTTGAGTAAATAATACAATTTCCTCCCTTGTGTACCATGCGTCAACTTCAGAGCCTACAAGGAAAGGAACATTTTCTTCGGTGTTTTATACAAAACTATGCTGATATCACTAAAGGATTTATGCGCCTTTTGAAAAAGGGTGTCTCATTTTTCTGGGATGATTTAGTGCAATGTTCATTCAATGCGTTGAAGATATCTCTAGTCTTTACTGTTATGAGGAAAATCACTCTATGGCATGGGTTAAACCACAATAGACATAAATGACTACAAAAATCAACTCTAATCTCAAGTATTCTAGGCAAACAAACATGCTAATAGGAAAAGATAAAGAGCCTACCTCATCCAGACATTCAATGAAGTCCACCATTGAGCACTCGACTCAGAGCTATATACCTACAACTTGTCCTCCACAACCAAGATACATAAGCATATGTTAAGGAAAAGATAAAGAGCCTACCTCATCCAGACGTTCAATGAAGTCCACCATTGAGCACTCGACTCAGAGCTATATACCTACAACTTGTCCTCCACAACCAAGATACATAAGCATATGGTGATAATATATAAATTTAGCACATATAATAGCATAATCCATCAATATTCATAACAAATATGCCCATGGAATAACGATTCAAATATTTGAAAGACATTAATTGGATGAGAAAAGAGTATTTCTATTGAAATATGATCAACAGAAGTGTATGAATGAAAAAATTCCATGTCAGCACATATCGAAACCGAGAAAATAAGTCCCTTCCAACTGGGCCTCCACCACTTCAATCTTCCACTAAAGGCAAGCTCATATAAGAGAGACAATGAGGTCCTCCATCAAAGAGGGAAGAGCTTGGGAGATGAACAATGTGCTCAAAATTTGAAGGAAAAAGGGATGTAGAATCAATATGAAGTGAATAATTTCTCCAGCGTAACTTTGCTCTCAAAAGTTGAATTCTTCTCCTTCTCTACAACTTGGATATGGCCCATTTATAGCCTTCAAATCTAACTAAAGGTCCAAGTTAGAATGTTTCCAGTATATGGAAGGTCAAGGATCATGGATCTCGTGACGTGACATGGAAACCCAACACCATTTTTTAATTTTGGGCACAAAACTCAATGTACACGGGTTGTAATGGTGCAACCCATGTATACAAATGTTGTATAGCTGTTAGGGAAAATATATGTGGAAAATATTATTTTTAGCTCTGGGAATTTCAAAAAAGGGACTTCAAGTCTGCATAGGGAAATGGAAAAGGCCTTCTGAGCAAGTTTCATGGGGTGAGGAAAATATTGCTATAACATATGCCCCCTAATGTGTGAGTTTAGAGGAGTATCTATGATGGACAAAATACATTATAATTCCCAAAAGTGGAGTAGTGGAGATCCAACTGGATGAACTAGTTGCTCATAAGAATATTACAATTCATAATGACTTTGTACACATGGCTACCAATTTGAATTACATTGCAGATCCATGTGGAAATATACCAAACAGTTTTTCATGGCCATGAATAGGAAATACAAAGTAGATACATTCCATAGGCTATCAGAGTCACAAAAAATGCCTAGTGAAATCCATTCTCAAAATCAATCTAAATATATATGTATACAATGGAGTATAATCTGATCTCCCATGATCACTGAAGTCATATAGGTATTGGTCCAATGAATGATAGAAACAACTCATGAATGCTGCAACTATAAAATGATGTCCTTGAGTCTTCTACATGATCTGCCAAAGGTGCAAGTCTACATCATGTCAATAGAGGAGCTGAGGTTGAGCATAATGAGACTTCATTTAATTACTGGTCTTTAAGGTATACTGTTAACAAACACGAGACAACCTACTGATAATGACAGTAGGTATCAAGGCACTGAGTACATTCTTACAAGTGTGAATAAAGGTGTTGAGGTCGAACACTTGAAGAATCCACCGATCAAGAGACATTGATGTATTCCTAACCATCGATGGCGAGAGAACTTTCCACTAATGACTACAAGACTCTTGGTACTCATAGGACTCTAAGCCTCATTTCTAGGATACATGAGATGAATTCGATGGAAGGAGACCCAATGAAAGGAGAGAGTTAATGAATCTCTCATCATTCAACACGAGGTGCAAAGAAATAGCTCGATGATTTGGAGTAACTTAGATGAAGATGATGTTCATGAACCAATAACCCTGTGCGTCTCTTGCATGCACCAGATGCAAGTAGTGCATGAAAGAGACCCTCTGAATAGTAGCCAATAAAGAAGACTATTGACAAAGGCGAGGAAACCACCAATAAGTTTAATTGCATCCAATACACTGTACGAATCCCAATGTGTGAATATATTTCTTTCTGTCGAACACAAGAGAAACCCCCTAGTTGACGACCAATAAGGAGATGTCGATTGCTGGGTTGAAGGTTACCTACCCATAATGAAAGTAGGACCAGGGTGCATGGTAGGAATACAACTTCATGTAACTTTGAGACACACTGAGGGTATGGCCAACATGCAAAGTCAAGAGTTATGAGAAATGGCTGACACATGCTTATAGACATCCTTTGAACAAGAGCATGATACATATGGAGGATTCCGACAACATAGAATTGATAATGAAACTTTGTGATGCAAGAGGCACCAATCAAACTCTCTATAGGGACTGGAAGAGTAACCAGTCGGAGGAGTAAACTCTAAATAATGAGATCAACTTCCTAATTTCATCTAAACCCAAGATTTGGATGACAAATGGACTCAAAAGTTTGTGCTCTATTCAAAGGTGACACGACTACTGAAAACATGAAATAATATTCTTTTCCCACCTGTCTTTTTTTGTTTTTTCATAGACAAATGAATGTTATGATACAAAGGAGGAAACAAGTGTCACAAGTAAGAAACTAGTTCCAACAATGGAACATCCCTATGCTCAATGCAAGGGGGTGCATGCAGGATATGGATACTCGAGGGAATGTTTCCTCTTAGGGTATCAAGTGTCAAGCTGCAAAGGATATAAACAAGGCTCTGCTTGGCTAGTGATGCAAACTGTTGAGGTAATAGGATTATAACGAGAAAAAGGGAACTCAAAATAAACTCAATACTGCAAGTAGGATAATGGAATGCAATTACAACTTAACGCCAAAGGATGTCCTTTTTCAAAAATTTAGTCCCCTAGGCCTGAAAAAGTATAAAAAAATAGCCAGGAGAAATCTTCTAGCCAATAGTGACTATAGTATTCCTTCTTCAAAATTTTCCTCCTTGGTCCGAAAAAGGGTTAAACTTACACCAACTAGACATCCTTTCAAATCCAATTAATGAATGTGAAAGAGACAAGTTCACTCGACAATATTTTCTCTTTTTTATAGAGTCAGAAAAGAGCTTAACTAAGACTCAGGAATGCTATTCTAAGCAACATATCATGGGGGAGGCCAGGGCTCCCATGTAGGACTTCTATCAAAAGTTAGCAAATCACAGATAGCTAAAAAAATATTTGGAAAACCCAAATCTATCCAAGTTGAGGAGGATAAAATACTTTCAAAGGTTACCTTATCTACAATATATCGAAGAATGCCGCTTATCTAGAAGGGTGTAGAAGAAGGAATTTGAGGCTCTATAAGATCATTCCAATCAAAGGAAACCACCCTAGGACTTGGAGGGGGTGTATTCAGAGAGAGTGGAATGCTCCCTTTTTCAAGAGGTACAAAACTATAAATGCTAAGGACATGGTCGAAAGACGCATCACCCCCGAAAAGAAGAGTGGGATTGACCGAAGATTGCATTGGCAATGTCACTTCCTTAGATTTGTCACTCTCCAAGAGAAGAGTGGGATAGATTGAAGATTGCATCGAAACGACCACTTCTTGAACCATTGGTGTAATAGAATGAGATACAACAAGATCAAGAGACACATCACCCCCAAAAACATGAGTGGTGTCAGTCGAAGATTGCATCGACACGACTGCTGGTTGAACATGATGCAAGACAACATGGTCAAGAGATGCATCACCCCCAAAAATATGAGTGGTGTTGGATGAATATTGCATCAATTTGATCACTCTATCAACCAAATAAGTTTGGGAAACCAAAGACGAATTAGGACTTGAAGGGATATCAGACAAGGAATGCACTTCTCGTACCACCGTAGTAGTAGGGCACAAACGCGTAAGGTGATCTCCTTTGCAAATTATACAAAGGAACTTGGGCTTATTTCCTATACGTATAGGCTTCTCAATCATATGAATTCCCCCAAAATGAATTACAGTGGCTGGAGACATTCTCCCATCATGACTTGTAGAGGTTAGTAGATCATCTCCAACATGACTTGCAGAGGTTGGTGATGAATCCCCAACATGACTAGTAGAGGTTGGTGATGTATGTGCAGTGTGACTGGAAATGACTATAGTTGTGCCCCCAACATGAAATGAAATGGTTGGTTGCTGGTATTTAACATGACTTGGAGAGGTTGTTGAAATCTCTCCAACATGACTAGCAGAGGTTGGTGATATAATGCCAATATGACTTGTAGTGATTGGACTAGTGGTGGTGGTTGTTTGTGGAATTTGAGACCAAGGTTCCGAGAAAGACTGGTTTTGAGAAATTGTGGGCTAGGAAGGGTTCTGGTGTACACCATGGCCATGTCTAAAAAAAAGTATCATCCTCCAAACTGATTCATAAAGGGTTGTAAGGGAATCGTCNTGGAGGGGGTTTCCCATACTATAAAACTGACTCCCCTCGGATGAAACACCAGAGGACAGATGAAGGTCCTCCATGAGAAAAGCATTCATAGGAACTGACATAGTGAAAGAAGAATAGATTGACGGGATGTAATAAGTATAATGACCACCCATTTGAGCACTTGATCCTGGAAAAGTGAAGCTAGGATTGGACCCGTAGTAAGGAATATTCCAACCTCCTATCATAAGAGTTGGTTGAGGGATGTGACTCCCACCAAATTAAAAGGGAGAATAAGGAGGCATCATGCCTCTAGACCCAAAACTAGGATTCACAAGAGGCGACGAGACAGAGGATGGCAAGTGCAAAGACATGTCTAGCTTACCAAGAGAAAAATGATTAGAGGCCCAAGGTATTGGCTGAGTATCATGATTCAACGTACCACTTGGAAACAAAAATAGATTCATCCCCATGGAATGAGAAAATACCATGGGCTAGGTAGTGCTAATTGAGGGAGTCAAGGGGACTCCACTATCCATAATAATGAAAACTCATGAAGAAATACAAAATCCTAATGCCAACTAATAAGCATAGAGAACACCAAAAATAAACAAAAGGAAAAATGCACACAAACATGATATAGTAGCTAAAAAAGGGCCTCCCTCACTAGAGTAGGTACGCCTCGCCCAAGAGGGGCTTGAGATTCCCTTCAAAAGATTAGAGGTATCACAATTAGTTACAAGGACCCTCTTGGGCTTAACAATGCAGTCGGTTAGATCCCCCTAGAGAGGTAATCCTCCATAAAGGATGTGTGTTGTCCGACCCTTATCTAACCCAGGGTACCTGCAGAATAATCCCTACAAGTAACCTGTGTGGCTACCTATGTCAAGCAACTAAAGCTAACACAATATAACCAATGTGTAGACAAACAATCGTAAGTTAGGTACACTGTATGGGTAGGGTAACAAATATTGAAATCTTGAAAGCACCACCTCTCACATAGGTAAAGGAACTTGCAAGACCCCAGATACGAATAGATCCCCATAAATATCTTTGACTCTAAGAAGGTATTAGAGGGATATCTATTCAACCAACTTCGCATGACCTCATGCTTAAATCCGGTGTGAGCAGAGCCTCATGATGTCACCAATTATACAATGGATTTAACCACTTCCTTAGTCAGACACATATGTTGATTTTAATAGCCTTGGAGAATTTTACTCACAAAATCCTATTCCAAGGCTCTATCTCTTAAGCTAGTTTGTGTACCTTGAAAAGTAAAATAATTTTTAGTCAATTTTAAATTTATCAGTGTTACTTTTAGTGGATTTGTTTACTCAAAATATGTGGTCATGAAGCTGATGATGTTATGACTCAACAAGTAATATAAATGAATATGAATATAAAACAAAGTCCTAACTTCAATTCTCAACAAATGATAAGCTTTTGCAAAATGCAACTTTCAATTCAACTCTGTAATTTCAAATAAGATGCAATCTTTCCATACATGTATCAAGATCAATGATAAGAACCCAAAAGATCAAATGCCATAATTAAAAATAGATATTTTTTGTATTTTAAATATAAAGAAATGAAAATGCAAGGATTGAACCATAGCTTGATATATAGACCCTACTGTAATAAAAAATAGACAAACCAAGAAGGATATCAAGAAGAAAACACCCAACCCAAGATGCAAGGAAAACCAATTAAAAAGATGATGAGAAAGAAAAAATGCCCAAAAATTCAACCAAAGAAATGTTTCCTATCAATCTGCAGACACTCAATAGTTATGGCAGAGACCCAAGAAGACTCAACAACCATCAAAACTCACCCAACAAACAAAAAAATCAACAATCAAGCAAAAAGGGATGATGTATGTGTCTGTCTAGGAAACAACCGCGTATGTACATGCCCTATAGAATGACAACTCATGTATGTACATGCCCTATAGAATGAAAACTCACGTATGTACACGTATGTGAAGGGAAAAACCATGTATGTGTCTTAAAACGCTGCCAGGTTAAGGATAAGGTAATGGCCATCCAGAGTCAACCATATTAAAACATGGCTAACTATAGTCATCTAGTTAACCATGACTAACCATGGACTATCATGGTAAACCATAGACAACCATGGTTAAGTATGATCACCCATGGACAAACATGGTGAACCATAATCAACCATGGTCAAGCATTCTC
>JASDQU010031761.1:8802-21909 GCA_032191745.1 Picea mariana | reverse complement strand
CGAAAAGAACTGCTTGCTTTATTAGAGGGCAATGGTCTGTCATGTGTATAGTTATTTCAAAAATCCAAGATGTGTTGGTGAAAGGATTAATCTATGGCCAAAATTTTATCTTAATGCCTTGTTTATTAAAACTGCACTGGCAGATATATTGTGGAGGACATAATCGATGAGGAAGAGGAGCTTGATTTATCAGTAAAATCTGAGAAGGCTTGCGTGCAAAATTCATATGTAAAGAGTGTGATCAAGGTTTAAGGGACTTCTGGGGAAAATTTCAACGACCTTAATGATTTCATTGTATGCAAGAAGGGAAGGAATTATCGTAGATGGCTGAAGAAGCAGTGCAAGATTAGGCAGAAGAGATATGATCAGCAATTCTTTCAAATTATGAGAAGGCAAAAAGAACTGCTTGCTTTATTAAAGCCTAAAGGGCAATGATTTGTCATCTGTGTAATTATTTCAAAAATTCAAGATGTGTTGGTGAAAGGATTAATCTATGGCCAAAATTTGATCTCTTGCAGTTAATCTACTTCCCAAATAGCATGAGATTAGTACCCCAAAAATATTCAGATCTGAGAATTTCTCACCTTGGTCTAGTAACAACAGCTATGAGCCATGTCCCAGGAGGCACCAATTCCATTATCCTGCATTTTCCCCAAGATCTTGTTCCTCCTTGGTGTCTATTTTGGCTAAGCTCTAAAACACACGAGTGATTTTTCTTTGAGCTTAAGCCTATTGTAGGATGAAGGTATCTTCGAGGAACAATATTGATAACATTGCTTTGATGACGGATAGGTTTTGGTGGCAAATCACAACTGTGTCTGGCAAGATCACCTGTTTGATTAGCTGAGGCACTGACAGTACTACACACTTTCCAGTCGGCTGTACCAGGTGGGGAAATCTCTTAACCATTGGGGCCCTTCCGTGTCATTCTGGCGGGGAAGAGGAAACCCACATATCACTGCATAATGTATCTTTTCGTGAGCATAAATGAAATATAAGATGCATTGTTCTCACAAGGAAAAAGGCTGTGTAATTTGTGTTTGAAAAGGGTAGAATGCAGGAACATAAGACTGGAGATGAATCTTTTGAGTTTAGACAGTGGTTTGTTTCTTCTATTTCCTTCAATGGGAGGGGGAGCATGCCATGAGATTGTTCCGTAAGTTTTATATTTGGTCATTGAATAGTGTCAACATAGGGCATTGTCAAGACACTCAAGTCATAGTGCTCTTGGGATGGTTACAGTTATGGGATTATCACAAATGATAACCTGCAAGAGGTTTGCATGCTGAAGTCATTAGTGTGATTCACCTCATCAATATTAAACATATTTATATGTAGGGACTCGTTGTTTTGGGAGAGCTTTTTTTAATCTTAGTAGGATATGGGATATTCGTTAGTGTGTTAAACTTCGTTTTCTTTCATGATGATCAATATATTCATTCATTGGATGGGTTTTTATGTGAGGAGATCGAGGTTCAAATCTGATAACACTTTGCTCAGTCTCCTATGATGCTAAATAATAAATAAATATGAATTTCATACCCTGATGATCAATATTCTTAAAAACTATAATACTTCTCACCCTTATGTAATTCTGGAATGCTGAATATGAATAAATATCACATGCTGCATGGTAGTACGACCTGGAAATATTGTATAATGTTCTGTTTTGTTGTGTACACCTGCCATACATGATACATATAGAGCGATGAAGTAGGATAAAAGGACAACAAAATGGATGTTTTAATGTTTTATTTATTTATTGGAATCCAGTAAAATTTGGTCTTGCATTGCTAGAATGGTGAAATGCAGTTATGGAGATTGTGTATTTTGGGTGCCCTGGGTTATGACTCCTCTCAATTCATCTGTGGCATCAACAATGTCCATTTCAACTATCTGTGGCATCCACAATGTCCTTTCAACAATTTTTCAGGTATTTTGTGCAGATTTTGGCTCGCCAAATTCTAATGAAACCTCTTTGAAAAAGGTGCATTTGGTTTGCTAGTTACCCTGCTTCGAGTGAAATTGAAATAAGACAAGCCGCGTTTCAAAAAGTCTGTAATAGCAGGTGGCGGTCAACACAGTCGTCTCTGTCACTCCGAGAACCGTATTTACATAAACATTTAAGACTCTCAGCCTGTCTAAGCACCTCACGGAATGCAAACATTTAAGTTGTCAGGGGTGTTGCAGAACGTCGCGTCATGTGAACATTTACGTAGTCAGTCCTATTGACGCATTTCGGAATAAGTGTCAATACATTTCAAGAAATATACATCCGCCAAAGACTATAAATTTTGGAATTCTCAATCACTACAGAGCTTGGATATCAAAACTTTTCAATACGCTTATTACATATCAAAACTTGCGGATATATTCGGGTAGCAGAAAATGCTAATACAAACATTCAAACTAATGCTAGCATTAATCAACCTTGAAGCAAGATACATGAAAAATATATGATTAAAACATACTGACTACGAGAAAAACTTTGGATATGTTGCCATATAGTACATTGGGAATAGCGAAGCCGGCAATAAGACCTCCAATCTCTTATCCAATCAGATCAGTACATATATGTTACTTTTTATTATATAAAAATATATGCTTTTATTTCCATAGCTCCAACAATAGGTATTGTGCTAATATTTCGGGTCAAAGGACAAAGTAATATGCAGTCAACGATTTATCGATTGCTATAGTCCCTCTACGCCTACGACAGGGACTAATAATATAGAAGTACCTTTCTCACCGCTACTGATACTTTCGGGACTAGGTTTTCTGTCCGTGTATATGTTTTCATCCAGACTTGAATGTAATCTTGTTGTAGTTTAAATGGATCAAGATAGAAGACATGGCTCACAGTTATAAAAAGTCTATTTTTTAAATTAAATATTTTTTATTTTATTAATAATTAATTTTGATTTGTCCAAAGGGGTTGGATCCAATGGTGGAAAGCGAGGAGTTTTTCACCTTTGGGTAAGGTTCAATTCTCGTGAGGGCCTAACTTGAAGCCATAGGGGCACCTTGAGGTAGTGGTTGAACATGTGGTTACACCTAGAGATATTATATTAAAATGATATCCTGACTTGTGCACACATAAGTGGATCAAAGCCCACCCCCATGTCTTTCAATTTGAAGCCCTGGATGGGGTGACAGATGGCCCTCAACAGACGAAATGTGGCATTTGACAACATCGGGTATTATTAACCCCTGTCGTCAACCTCCCTCCCACTCCATTTGAATCACCCGCACTAAGCCTGGAGTTATGGTAGTGCACTGGGATACCCTTGTAGGTTTAATGGACCCTCGCGCGAACCAGGCTGGGCGTATAGAGGTAGGTACCAGGCCTAGGAAAACCGTCACCTCCACTTTCATGGCGACCCTCCTTGTCAATTCACAAAGCATTATGAAGGCTAGCGCCCTTGAGCGCTCTCCCATTCTCACATTTCTGCAAACTCTTTTGCTACTCGACTCTTTCATGCTCTTACACCTCTGGCCACCCGCCATTACTCTTCCGTCGGTCACCCTTCACAGTCCCACCCATAATCCCTACGCCATGCCAAGAGAGGGGAAAATCTAAAAGGGGACCGTTGAATTACAATGCCCTATCCAGACGCAACAGGCTTGCCCCCTCTCAACTTGCTCTAATTACCATAAGCACTCCCAGCCTAAGCCAAAACTAGTTGGAACTGCCTCAACAACCCCCACCACCACCCTCCAATCCTACAATGGACTCCAGCAACTGCCTTGTTGAAGAGGAAACTCCCCCTCCTAAGGAGGATACTCCTCCGTTGAGTTTCCATCCTGAAACCGCCCCTCCCAGAGTCCACACATAGGTTTAAGGTGTCGACATTGGTGGTTGTATTGTGGAGGAAGAAATTCCTCCTAGCTGGCAGGTGGAGAACCATCCGACGACTGCAGACGTAGATTCAGAGGCAGAGCTGCCTTTGCTCTCCACTCATCGACTCTCGGATGAACATCTTCAGATTGTTTTTTATATGCGATAGAAGCTTGATGACCATTTGCACAATCAACACATTCTTGGCCAGTGAATGGACCTCTTGTTTGACGCCATGACAGCCGCTCCAACTAAGAAGCGATGCCTGACTTGTGGCCAAAAGTTCATCCCAACTTACAACATTCATGATAGTCTGAGCTCGCATATGGATTAGCTCCTCCAGGTTTTTCTTTTCTTTTAGGTTTTGTCACTTTTTCAAAGATTGACAGAATCCTTGCCTCATGATGTATGCTAGTCAGTCATGGTGACCAATTTATGGTTGCAGTTTTGTTTATATTTTAACACGTTAAGCAATTACAATCTTTTTGAAGGCCACCTATTTTGGTTTCCAAGTATAAGAGAACATGTGACAGACTATAAACAATGTAAAGACATACACTATTGATAATATATAGATTCTTTTATTTATTTTTTATTCAAAATTTTTATATAATATTAAAAATATTTGTTAAATAAATAAAATTAATTAAAAAAATAAAATATAAAAAGAATTATATTTAGACAATTTACTATACTTCGGCTGTATTATCTCAAAAAGTAACATAAAAATGTTTAAATTGAAAGTAAAATTTTAATGTCGTGTACAATATTTTGACTAAAAATATAAAAATTAAATAAATATAAAATCATAAATACCATTTCTGAAAAACAAAATATAAAATGTCATATAAACAGTCATATGAACACTTTATAAGCATACCAACTTATATAAAAAATAAATAAATTGAGAATATCACATAAATAAAGCTAACGCATCCAAAACTCTAAAGCAAACACTATATGACGAGAAAAGGAAGGAACGAATAATAGCTGTGAAGTAGCTTAGTCCATGATATTTATCGAAGTTATATTGTTTTATATAAAACTTTATTAAAAATAAAACATTCTAATATAGAAAAACACACTTGACAAGAAAAGGAAGGAACAAATAATAGTTGTGAAGTAACTTGGTCCATGATATATATCAAAGTTATATTGTTTTGTATAAAACTTTACTAAAAATAAAACATTTTAATTTAAAAAACATAATATGCAAAGCAAGGAACAAATAATAGTTGTGAAGTAGCTTAGTCCATGATCATGTATCAAAGTTATATTGTTTTATATAAAACTTTACTAAAAATAAAACATTCTAATTTAAATGGATGGAAGTTTATAGGAAAATTGTTGCTACTTGAATTACCAAGTATAACATGAACAACATTGCATTGATTTTATAACAAGTTCATATATGTAGTGTTTTCAATTTTTTTGTTTTTCATTTTTATATTTATATTAATATATAGATTTATATTTATATGTTTTTTCATATTTATATTTATATTAATATTAATATTAATATATGGATGGTTGGTTGTGATTATTTCTATGATTTAGGATAGCACTTAGAATGTGTACATGAAATCAATTCTTTTCTTGAAATAACATGATTCCACCTTTTTCCTTAAATAACATTATTTTTATTATGTATAAATTTCTAGCATTGCCAAATCATTAATATTATAATGATTCTATGTTGTTTAATCTTATTTTTGAGAAAATTAAATTGCCTATCATATGCTGAAATAGTTACATAAAATAACCTTACTAGTGGAATCTATGTTAAGGTGTGAGTCCCCTATAACTATTTTATAAAAGGCGTTGGCTAAACGTTCTATTTTTTAGGTTTTTTTGTCGGAATTCGACGATGTAAATCTAGAGAAAATCACTATTTTCTGTTGTTTAAATTGCATTTTTGAATGCATAAATGGATTTAGCGAAACTTAGCCATTCAAATCTGCAGATCCAACCATTTTTCACCAGATTTCGAGCAAATCAAACGAAAAAAATCACTGAAAAACAACCAAAAGGTAGAGCATTTAGACTACTCTTTTTATAAAATTGTTTAAGTCCCCTACAATCCTTTTTGATGTTTACTATGTAAATGCATAAGCTTATACGCTTTTAATTTTCAAAGTTCCATGTTTTTACCAAGTCTTATGCCAGGAAACACATCTTTTACCTCACTTAAAAAGCAAGGGAAAGAAATCGGTAGCATCGATTTTTGTTCTACTAATTTGTGAAAAGATGTTGGTAACCTCGATTTTTGAGATTACAATTATAAATTATTGCAATCTCAATGTTGTTTCACACAAATAGTCACAACCATTGACACACTATTATAAATATAATATACAAAGGCATATGCAGGGGTTCATTATAGTGTTGGTGGTATCAGTTCATATAATTAAATAAAGTAACAATCCATCATAATGGGCTCCAATTTCACGCACTTGGCGCTCATGGAAAAACATATGGCATGGAAATCTCTGTTTTATTTATTTATTTCAAATATAAATTCTTTAACAAAAATTTTCACAAAACCGCAGCTGAAACATGCCATTATCCATAAAAGCTTGAAAAATCATGAGACATCTAGGCTTATTGTGGAGAATTCATAGAAGGATATGAGATTTGAACTGGTTAACAAAACTAAGCTTTAAGACCAAAATTCTGCCGYYGGGAATTTTTAAATAAAGTCTTAAAAATTATATGGGCACCCGGAGCATCGACTGCGTCAACATCATTGATTAGATCTATGGTTGCAGGATGAGTCATTGCATTGACTGCAGTGATCTGCAGGAGGGCATAGACCAGCCTCAAAACTGACCACTTGTGATTTTATTTTTTAAAACTCTTTATTAACTCTGACAAATATAAAAAAGAAAATGGTTTACACCAGGGGTATTTAAATCACATCATAATGTTTGAACCAATCACAATTTTAATATATAAAATTGGAAAATTACAAAAATAATTTGTTTTTCAAATAAAATTTGAATTAATACAAAATTTAAGTGAAAAGGAAAAGTAATGAGAAGTTTATGAAAAAAACATAGCAAAATGCACCAAGTAATATAACAAAACGAACCAACTAATACCCAATTGACAGCGAGGCAAAACAAACCAACTGATACCCAGTTGAGGCAGAAGCTATAGTCCATGGCCAGAGGCAGGGACTAATAAGTGTTGTTGTGGTGGGATATTTCATTGGGTATGATTATGATTATATTTGTTTCTCATTTAAGAAAGTTTTAAATTCTTTGAAATAGAATATATATATCATTTGAAGCTTGAGGACTCATAGATGACCATGTGTTTGAGGAATTGCAAGTTCTTATTATGAACCAAAAATTTTGTAAAGATGCATGGGAAATTCTTGAAACAATCTTCTCCAAACCTTATAACTAATTTTTTTTCTTCACTATAGAAAAAACTATTGCCCAAATGTAGAGTGTTAGTTTAACTTTGATCATACAATTTGTCATTACAAGAATCTAATACAATTTGTCTTTGTCACCCCACTCGTGCCTCGAGCTGATAGTTAAGACGTCAGTGGTCGAGTCAATATCCCTCTCCCATTTAACATAGATTCGGTTGTTGGCCTCGGGGAGGTGCCTTGGGGTTTACTGAAGTCTTCAGAAGAATCCATGCCCTATAATAATCAAAGTCCTTCATGCTTCTTTGGGTATCTTCTATGTTCCCGTCAAATTTCGGAAGAGGACGATGCAAGCAGTGGAGGTATCGCTTTAGATAAGGTGGTTGGAGTCTAGGCGGGACGTAAATCACATATATCTCTGGCTCAACAAAAAGTTAGGAAGGATATCAGAAATGGAAAACAAACAACTATTCTTTAGGCCCGTAGTGCAGGGAATGTCTGTGTGAAGGGGAAACCATGATTTTCATGTTGTTCAATGCTCGTGAGGTAGGGGGTGCCCCCAAGTTTCTATCCCTCAAACAATTGGTGAAAACGTGTGGCCCAAATCTAATCATGATCCAACAAACTATGTGTGACAACTCGAGGGCCGTGGACTCTCTCCTTGGCCGGAGGACCAGTCCTTCTACTCTCTTGACTCGATTTGACATTCAAGGGGTCAAGTTATGGCCTGGAGTCCTAAAAACATTCATCTCGTCGTCTCTTTTAAACTCTGGATTTTTGGTGGATTTGGAAGTTTGAGATTTGGGCTCTTCTTTTCTGTTTTTAAATCTCTACAACCCCTATATAGATAAAAATAAATAAATAAATAAATAAAATAAAAATAAATAAAATAAAAATAAATAAATAAATAAAACCTTTTGGGTGGGATTTATTATTCTGGAATTCTTTCAAGCGATAACATCATCTTAGGAGGTGACTTCAACTTCACCCTGTCTCTCAAAGAAGTTTGGAGGTTGCATACCTATAAAGATGCATTAGAAGGCTTCTTCACGCACCCCTTGGAAGACTTTCACCTTATCGATCTTGGGTCGGCCAAGATTTTGTCGATGCGTAGGAATGGTAGGAAAGGGGGGAATGGAGTCTCTAAAAGGTTGGACATATTCTTGATCTTAGAAGTTCTATTGGAAGTTCCTTGGTCTATAAAACCTTGAATTGGTTCTGGAGGAATTTTCTACCACTTTCCCATTTTTTTGAAACTGGAATCTAAGGAATGTAAGTCGCGATCACCTTTTAAGTTCAACCACATTTGGTGAGAGAAATACTATAGGAGGTTAATCCTTTCTTATTGGACACCTATTCATGAGAAAGCATGAGTGTCTTACATCCAACAATTCCACGATAATTTGTTGAAATTGTTCATGAGATTTCTAGATTAAACTGTGTCTAGGGTTTTGAAATGTCCAACATTTTCAGTGGACACTCCACCCATCATTAGGGACAAATGAAGCTAAAGAATCCAGAAATCTTCATTTGTCCCTAATGATGGGTGGAGTGTCCACTCGAAACGTTGGACGTTTCAAAGCCATAGACACAATTTAATCTAGAAATCTCATGAGCAATATGACTAATTGTGAAAACCTTCAACCAACACTCCCAAGCAGTGCTTAAGGAAGCGAAAGAGAAGATCGACTTCCTATTAATTTCTATTAGATTCAACATATTTTTTGAGGAGGCTTCTTCCTTAAAGAATCTCATGGCCCTTAGACGTGATCTCTTGGAGAAGGAAGAAGCCACTTAGAATTAAAAGGTCGAGAGATATGGCTTGCCGAGGGGGAATACAATACCAAATTCTTCCACAAATATGCCAATTTCCATAAAAAATTTAATATGATTGGGGGTGTTATGGCTAGGTCCTTTGAGGAAAAGGTAGAGGCAACCAGAATCCACTTCAGTGCCTTCTTCAAAGAGTCATCAGGTTGTCCTATAGGGGAAATGTTAGAAGTTCTCAGACTTTTCCCAAAGGTTTTCATTGATGACATGAACACTTCCTTGGAAGCGGAGGTCTCAGAAGTTGGGCTTGAAGCTACCCTTTTCTCCATGAAGGGGGGTAAAATCCCTAGTTTAGACGATTTTTTTGCCAAATATTATATTGGATTTTACGAGCTCTTGATAGAGGATATTATGAAAGTGGTGTCAGAATCTAACCAGAGTGGAAAATTTTGGGGAGCAATGAAGTCTATGTTCTTAGCTCTTATACCCAAGAAATCAGATGCAATCTCCTTTGAGGACTTTCGTCCTATCTCGTGTTGTAACATATTGTACAAGGTGGTCTCTAAAATCTTGGCAAATAGGCTTAAGCCTATACTCAACAAAATTATATCCTAGGAGAGGTGTGGATTCCTATTCGAGCGACAAATTCATGATGCGGTATCCCTTGCACAAGAGGCCATGTACTCTATCCACACCTCTAATATCCCTTTGGTCTTGCTCAAAGTGGACTTATCCAAGACATACAACAAAGTGAGTTGGACCATCCTTCGTCTATATTTAGTCCAATTGGGATTGAACCTAGATTATGTCAATTGGATCATAGGGTTTGTCAAATCTACTTCTTTTGTTGTCCTGATCAATGGCTCCCCATCCAAATTTCTTGGAGCCTTGAGAGGGTTTAGGCAAGGCTGCCCCCTCTTCCCTTTCCTCTTCCTCCTGGTTGTGGAAGGCCTTAATAAACTTATGTGCCATACAAAGATCTAGGGAGAACCGAAAGGTCTCAAGATATCTCTTTCCAAAGTTCTATCACATCTTCTTTTCATTGATGACGTTCTCTTGTTTGGTGTAGGTTTGTTGTAAGAATTTCACGATATTAGGTTCATCTTGGACCTCTTCTGCCGAGCCACTGAAATGGAGATCAATGGGATGAAATTCTTGTTGGAAATATTGTTGTGATTGATTTCAAAGATAGGGGGAGACTACACATTGATGTCAAATAAAGGGGGAGACTACATATGTCCAAGATAAAGATTGCAAGATGGAGATTGTTAGAAATATTGTTTTTGGATTTTTGATGCTCAGTTTATATATCCTATCTTTGAAGGCATTTTTACTTTGAATACCTAGCTCGAATGGGTGCATAGGATATATGGTTGAAAAGATTATTCTGATACCTTTCCAATAGTATATGACACCCCCTCTAACTCCATAGGAATGAGGAGATATGAAATATTTTGTTAGGTCAGCCCACCCAGAAAGTACAAGTCAACCCCATAAGTGAACGCAGAAACACTATAAATACATGATATATGTGTGCATTTGAAGAGCATCCAAGCAAGAAGAGAAAGCAGAAGCACGCATAAAAGATACGAGGTGCACACGAGGTGCACACGAGGAGCCTGGGAGTATTCTTGGGGTCTAAAGGTGCACGAGAAGAGTTTTCTTGGAGTTTTAAGGGTGTGTTATGAAGGACTAAGGTCTATGATGTCGCAAAGTGCGTTTTTTTGAGGTTATGATGCTGCAGTCTGGAATTACATTATGGGAATGATGCTATGAGGTTCGCTAGGGCATGAAGGTTGAATTTGACTAGGGTTTGAAGTTATGTTTGAAGTATAAAGCATGCAGGTGAAGTTAGAAGTACTCTGTGTATGAAGATATTAGATTGGTACCTATACATTTCTTACTGAGAAGGTGCTCAGCTGAGGAGATTGGTGTCCATAGTAGGTTAGTGCTTACACAATATCTTGTTGATTTGGTGCTCAGCTGAAGAGATTGGTGTCTCCAGTAGGTTGGTGCCTAGACAATATCTTGTTGAGTTGGTGCTCAACTGAAGAGATTGGTGTCTCTCCTAGGTTGGTGCCTACACAATATCTTGTTGTGTTGGTGCTTTGTTGAATCGATTGGTGTCTCTAGTAGGTTGGTGCCTACAAGATTTGCAATAGTAAGTTGGTGCCTACAGACATTTATAAATATAATTTTTTGTGGTTTTCTCCCACAAGGGTTTCCAAATTAAACTTTGTGTACTATGATTTGTGTTAGGTAGCTAGAGAGGTAGTGGGAGGTGGGGGGGGATAGAGGGCCCATAGTGATAATAGTGGAGGCCATTCAATGTAAGGTGGACTAGGTCCACTGTAGTATTAAATAAGACCCACTATGGTAGCTAGATATAATAAATAATTAGTTAGATATAATAAATGTAAGAGGACTTATAAAAAGGTTCTGCTTCTAGAAGATTCCTCCTCTAGAATGTTCTTAGGTAATGGTAGCACTATATAAAGGGTTTCAAGCAATGTAATGGGATATGAAGAGAAGTATTGTATTTGGAGCATTAGTTCAATAGGAGGATGCCCCCTCGAAGAGGCAAGTGAACATGGGAGGATCCCTTCCATAATAAGATCCATTGTATGGTGTTGCCCTACCTCAAGGGTTTTCTATAATAAAGTGTGTTTTCTTCTATATTGCTCCATGGATCTATTGTGTATTCAATATTTGTGGTGATTATATTTGTAGATCTACTCAGGTTCTTAACAAGTGGTATCAGAGAACTTTCCTTGGCAGGAAGTGTGGGAGAATATTTTTTTTTTTGCAGATTTATTTTTTCAAAAAAAAAGGGCCACGAAATTCCGGATGATTTCTGTAGGTTTTGTTGCAAAATTTGCAAAAAATGGTTGTATATCTGAAACGGAGTCCGAGAAGTCAAGTTATTTGCATTTTAAATTCTGCAATTTTTAGCGTTTTTTCTTTTCCGTGGACGGTCGCGTGATTTTTCTTATTTTTGTAGCATTCGAGGCTAAATTTTTCAAAACAAATTGAATATATGAGTTCCTCTCGCAATTTCACCCAATTTCAAAAAACAAATCATCCAAATCGAATCTCTGGAAGTGAAGATATCGCTGATTTAAAATCAACTATTTTTTTTTGGGTTTTTCGTTACGGCGGTGAGACTGCAGAGTTCATAACTTTTCATAGGGTGCTCAAATTGTTACCAGATCAATGCCATTGAATAAATTATTTTAAGATATTTATTTTGGTATATTTTATGTGGTGTTTCCAATGGCTATTTTCTCTCAAACCCTCGAAGAAATTATATAGATGACTGAAGCATCCAAAGCCCAATTGTATGACACATTGCATGACTTTGTAGATGGCCTCAGAGACGGCCTCAATGATAGTTTTTGTAGTATTCAAGATTCATTGGATAACATGCAGAAAATATTTCTTATGGCGGACATCAGAGATGAATATAATCAATAAATATATGCTTGGTATGATTTTGAGGCCGATTGTGATGATTGGTATATGGATAGTTGTCATTTCTGGGATGACAACCACTTCCATATTTTATTTGATCACTCTAATCCACTTTTTGTAGAGAACATCAATGTCCCACATCATGAGCTAGTTATGATTACCAACGTACAACCTGCATATTCTACAATGGTATTGTTCCTTCTAGATTCAACTTTGACCCTTTCCCACTATGTGGATGTATATTCTTATTTGGATCCACATGATAGGTGTCAGTATTGGGAGCATCATTTCTAGTTGGTTATTGGGTGCCGATATCTTCCATGTGGAGTTCACATTAGCACTTGGACATGGGAACCTGGTTTACAATGACGGTTGGACTACTTCAACATGGTGGCTTTGATTTCTCAATGGGACCCTGATTCTCTAGTCTAATTGATTACTATGGTTCAAACTTATCCATGGGACCCTGGTAGTATTAAATAAGGCCCACTATGGTAGTTAGATATAATAAATGAGTAGTTAGATATAATAAATGTAAGAGGACTTCTTAGAAGGTTCTACTTCTAGAAGATTCCTCCTCTATAATGTTCTTAGGTAATGGTAGCACTATATAAAGGGTTTCAAGCAATGCAATGGAATATGAAGAGAA
>JASDQU010031755.1:16865-27356 GCA_032191745.1 Picea mariana | reverse complement strand
GTGCTTGTGGGTAACATTGCCACCACTGGTCACCACGCTAGGGCAGTGTCCCCTGATTAGCTTCTTGAAAGAAAAAAATCAATAAAGAATAAAGAACAAAAGGCATGAATGGGCTTGGAAACATTTGCATCCAGGACAGGTGCAAATCGCCTTCTACAAAGGCACCCACAAGTAAGCCTTACATTTCCCTGCTATCACTACACCCATTGTCAAGACATCCCTTATCCACCTCACCCATTTACATGACTTGGATTTGATCTTTTTCGGAAACATCCCTTTTCCAGTGGACACTAGCCCAATAGGACGCCCTATCACTTCCTCCAAACTTGCCTTGCAGATTTGTATAATGTCTTTGAGCACTTGACTGGGTAAAAGGGGTTTTATGCACATGTTTAATAAAATTGATGATTGGATGTGATCGACATTGCTATGATCCCTGTTACTTATGAGCCCATGGAGGGCGTATTTGTTGATGTGCAGGATCATACCCGACGGACAGGTACCATATTGGACAGGTACACATGGGGAGATGATTAGTTCGGACCTCCATGGGGTTGAAGAGCCCACCAGATGGATGCTGAAACCCTAGCAGGGGGTAGAGACAGGACAAAGGGGTTTGCACCGGAGAAAAGGAGGACGTTCCATAGAGGCACCCTGACAGAGCCTTACCTAGGGGGGTTGTGCCCTCTCCACTGGAACGTTGGCCTCGGAAGGCCCATGATGTCACTAGGATGCCCATGACGTCATCCAACATTGTGGACGTTTTTGGCAGGCAGTCATGGCAGTTATGGCACGTGTGGCAGCTTGGAGAAGCCCAAGGAGGGCTAACGTTTTGCTCCAGGAGGCCAATGATGTCCTAAGAAGGGCTAACGTCACCCTAGAAAGGGCATGGCGTCTTACTTTTGCTTGATTAGGGTTTAATTTATGACATTTTAATGTAAAACAATATTATTTGGTATTTTAGCCATGTCGGCCTTTTGGTGACCTAAAATTTAATTAAGGTCATTTGTACTCTATAAGTAGAGAGCTAAAACTCTCATTTTGATCATCTTTCACTCACACTTAGTGAGGTCTGAAATTTGCGCCCTACTTTAGGGTTTTTGGCTGAAAATTGATGCACACTTGTTGAAGGAGTCTCTTTCTTGGCTATTTTGGAATTTTCTTGGTGGAAGGTTTACAACTAGGGTTTGGCTACATGAATGCTTGGTGGATGTAAGTGAATTTCTGCAAAACACTTCTTTATTGAATGGTTATGGTATTGTTTACTTGCATTTTGTTATTATAATTTGCTGGATTAAACCCTAGGGGACAAGCACATGTTGGTGTCCTTGTTTCATGTCCCTACTAAGTTAAGCCAAGAGCCATTTTGATTTGCTGAAGTTAGATAGAGCCTTGCCATAGCAACACTCTACTTCTACTCTTCTAGCCTAGCCGTTTTTTATCTTGTCATTGAGCTAAGGAGGAAAACGCACTAAGGCCTAGGGTTTCTACACCTCAGTGAGCCGTTGTCCCCTAGGGTTTGATTGATGAAGCCTTGCCTTAGCGACATTTCATCATTAAACTCTCTTGTCCTTAGCCATAGCATTTATTACTCAAGCTAGTCATTTTTATCTTGTTAATGAGCTAAAGAAGGAGGAGAAAGCACTAAGGCCTAGGGTTTCTACACCTTAGTGAGCCTTTCTCCCCTAGGGTTTCATTGTTGAGGCCTTGCCATAGAAACACTTCAACATCTAACCCTCTTGTCTTTAGCCCTATCACTATCATCACGACCCTTCAACTTTTGCAGTGATTTTTGACTCCATTTGCCCTAATAACGAACTGATCTAAGACTTCTTGTGTTGAGTACCTTGATCACACACAACTACTAAACATTCTTGAACAATCATTAACTACTTCTAACCCTAGTTTAGACTAACATTCACTAACCCTATTTGTTGCTATTATCTACTTGTGTTATACTTATACCTTGCATCATTTATTTATCTTTAAAGCAATTGAGTGATTGGCTAAAGTGTTGCTTCTAGTATTGTTCATTGATTGCCATTTATCATTGTGAAGTTTCTTTAGCATTTATTGTGAAGTGATATTGTGTAATCATTGCCATTGTATAAACATTGATCTACTTCATCAATATTATTTATCAATTGCTTATTATCAGAAAGTCTTTGATTATATAAAGTACTAACCAACAAGTGATCTTGCACATGTATAGTTTCCTTGTTGCTTTGTCTCGGGCAGGTACACTTTTTGGTTATTACTTATCTTTATTGGCTGATTAGTCGGGACTTTCTGATCGGTGGTGACTTGTGAGGGGGAATATTGTACTTAGCCTTTCAACCCTTTGCCTTCTCGAAACCCCAGGTCACCGGGGACGTCTCCCCTGGGCCTACCACCCTAAACAGAAAGAGCTATCCTATTGAGGTGACAGTGGTAGGATAGTCTCAGTTGCGCCAGTTTGCCTTTCTTTCATCCGTCTTTTACCTTAACTACTGTGCGATAACAATACATACAATACCTTTGGTATCCTAAGAATTCTGCCTGATTCTAATTGTAGTGATACTACTCCTTTTCCATGAATTTCCACCATACTAGAATGCACCCAACACTTAACAAATCCTGAAACTTGGCTTGAGAACTCTTGAAGTGCAAGTCGTTCACCTGTCATGCGACTTGTGGCCCCGCTGTCTATGTACCATCCTGTCCTGGTCCTGTCCTTCGTATCTAAAAGCAAAGTGTACTCGTCCTTAAACATTCGAGAAAACTCTCGTGCTGTGGCAGCCAACTGATGCTCTTCTTCCTCTTCTTTGTTTTCGACTTCTGCTGATGCTGCTATTTCTTTTCTTTTCCCTCTTTCACCAAAGCCTTTCTTGGCTTGAGTGCACTGGCTGGAAAAGTGTCCAAACTCTCCACACACATAGCATTTGACGTGTGATAGATCTTTCTTTGGTTTTCCACCTATGAATCCCCCTCTAAAGGCTATYCCCCTTCTTACTCTGCCTCCTCTCTTGGAGGAAAGAGCGAGGTTTTCCTCCTTCTCGTTATCATCCACATCTCTGCTTCTCCTTATCTCTTCTTGACAACAATCATTCCATAATCTGTCCCAATCTGGCAGTTTCTCTCTGGCCACTATCCCTGAGATGAAGGTGTCCCACTCCTTGGGAAAGCCTCTCAAGGTAGAACAAACTATTTTAGCTGGGGATAGTTTTACCCCAACCACAAYGAACGAACGAACGAACTATTGAGAAGGGCTGTCAGAATCCTAGCTCTGATACCATGAAGAAATATAACAGGGAAAGATAAAATACTTTTGGACAGAAATAAAACTAAGTAAGTGTCTCCTCTATTCTTATGACAACCACACCATTTAGTAATACAGAGTCAATAAATAACATCAAAACAAGGCAATCTTATTCATAACAGTGCTTTGTAAACATAGATTTCACTCAGCATGAATGTAGATTGATCGTACGACTTGTACGGGTCCGTACGCTTGCCGGTGATACTCAATACGTCCACAAAACTAAACTACAACTGCAACACAACCCATATTTGAGTGGTTTTATTACAAAAACACAACTCATATATTGATCTCTGACCTGGGTACTGTTTCCTTTCTTTGCTGGGTGAATGTACAGTCCGTACGAAACCCGTACTGTATGGATTCTTCTTCCTTGTTCCCTGTTTGTTGCTTGGTGCAGTTGAGTATTGGCCCTATCGTGGCCTCTTTTGTCTCTGTCAGACCCTACTCGGCCTCTATCTTTGACTGGAATGAATGCTGGCCCTAGATTGGCCCCCTTTGACAGATTCAGGCCCTAGCTCGACCCCTCTTAGTAACTGGAATAGTTGCTGGCCGTACTTGCCTCTTCTTCCAGCACAGTGAGACCCGACTTGGTCTCTGTCTCACCCCTTCTCAACCTCTTTCTTCCTTGGTGTGTTGTTGACCCTCCTCGGTCTTCTTAGCAGGTTCTGCTTAACCTAGCTCTCGACCTCTTCTTTTGGAAGCGCCCTCTTTCTTAATCGACTTGCTTCACTTGAGGTGTATGAGGAAAAGAGCTTGCTAGGTTATTTGTAACCCTAGACTTTTCCTTATGCAATCTTGACCCTAGTATCTTTTTATCAAAGACTTGATCCAAGGGTGGGGACTTAATCTCAAGCTGGCTTGAGTGGTCCCCACCATTATAATGCTGTCTAGTCATAATTTGGGTTTCTTCCACATTACTAGACACTCCTAATGTGGAAGAATTACCTACCCAAGCTACAATTTAACAATGTCTTTCCAGAAGAATCATCAATGAAAGTAACATCATAAAGATTACTTGTGAACGACGCCAATGACATGGGTCCATAGACATCTGAATGAATCAGATCAAGAATCCCTCTTGATCTGTGCTCACTGCTTGGGAAAGCAACCTTGGCATGCTTGCTGAGTGCACATCCCTTGCACACTCCTTTCTTGTCCACCTTAAAGTCAAGGAATCCAACATGTCCTTAAGAAGAGGTAAGGAACCATAGTTTAGGTGACCAAATCTTCCATGCCAAAGTTTTGCATAGATTGTCACTACCAACAAAGCTCTTTGCTTCACTGGATCTTCTAGCAGTTTGTAAGGGCCACCCTCCTTGAATCCTTTAGCCAAAACTCAACTAGGATTAGGGTTTTGACTTCCGATGATATTTTCATGATCATCAAACTCGGCCCTACCCTTCAAATCTGTTAGACGAGAAATGAAAGGGGATTTTTAGTCATACTAGGAACATACAGAACCTCATGTAGATCCAAAACTTCTCCAGGTGGCATGTAGAATGATATAGACCCTAACGCAGTCACTAGGTACTTGCCATCATCACCAAGCTCCACCTGCGTGTTGGTATCTTGTTCCTCTAACTTGAACAACACTGATATGTTTAGAGTCACATGTCTCGAGGCTCCATTGTCAACATACCACCCAACAACTGAAATTGTGTTGGTGGAAAGGCATGACACCATGGCAAAGGTGGTATCAAGCCTAGTAGTCAACTTGTCCACGACTCCACTCTTGAAGCTTCAACACCTTCCTGCAAACTGTTTCTGCTTCTGCTTTCCTGTAAACTGTTTCTGCATCTGCTTTCCTGCAAACTATTACTGCTACTGCTATTTACCCTTCCTCTTCTTCTCAGGACATTGAGAAGCATAATGGCCATGCTTGTTGCAGTTGAAGCACTTGATATGTCTCAAAACCTTATTCTGCGGGTTAGAAGACCCTGAGTCTTCTTTCTTTTTCTGACCCTTCATGGATCCTTTTTTTCCTTCCTTCCTCACCTTCCCAATGAGGGCTAGGTTTGGAACATCCTCATAACTAGTTGAGACGTGCTATAGTCTCATCTCCTCTCTAATGGAAGCGTCTCTTAATTGCTCAAAGTTAGGTTACTTGTCCTGACCACAGATAACTTGGGCAAAGTTGTGCTCCAGTGGACTAAAGCCATTCAGAGAAATCCGAACTAGCTCATTATCCTCAAGTGTGTCCCCAACTGTAGCAATCTGATCTCTCAACTTTGTTATCTTCATGAGTAACTCGATACTATATCTGTTTTTCTCACGTGGTTAGAGCTGAGCTTGTTCTTTAATAACATCTTCCTAGATACATTCAAACTCTAATATAAGATTCCCAAGCATCAGACATCTCTTTGGCAGTGTTTTTCTTGACGATATGAGGGATCAGGTGATCCTTCATCAAGTCCAACAAGATTTGCTTCACATTTGCTACCTTTTTGTTGTGTTCTTCTAGATCTTTGGGATCTGTATGTGGTGCAACCACCTTCTCCACAGGGTACCAAAAGTTTGCCACTTCCAAGAGGTTCTGCGATCTCAACTGCTATGGTACAAAGTTGGGGCTCCCTCCAACAAGTGACTCTCTCGCATAATGGGAGTTGCCATTGCTGCAACTGCTTTGAACAAGCTACAATCTACAATCACTTGATCAAGAATAGGGCTTCGTACCTCACAACCCTTCTCAGGGCCTCATGCCAATCATTGGTACAATTCTGCTTCGATAACTGAAGCTTGGACATATTTCTCACTGAAACCTTCCAACAACTATCTACTCTAGATAGCTTACGTCTCCATACACGGAATCTGGAAGGTTTCAGAAACTGAATTTTGGTACCATGTTAGATTTTCTAGACCATGGTAAACAGACTTTGCGTTAAAATAATTGTTAAAAAAAGCTAGATAGCTGAAAATTGAAAGCCACTCAAAACGGCAACTCTAATAATGCTAGAATCTATAAACACATACTGCAAAAATATATGACAGAGACTCAGTAGACGGAGTGTCAATACCTGGTATTGCTTTCTCATTAATTTGGAATTGAAATTTGCTATAGAAAAAACAACAAACTAATTCACTAGTCGCTGCTAAACTGAATGAATTAAGCATATACCCTTGCCTTCTCCTTTATAGACTAGAAGGTACAATGAATCTGGACACATGCACAACAATGCTTCAATTGAAGGTCTTAACTCCTAATTCTAGTGCGCCTTTCTTGTATGGATAGATGAGCCAATTAAAGTGCACCTCTACTGGAGATGATCTGAGGCATGCAAGTGTGCATCCACCTAGGGATCTGTGCCCTTAACTGGACTGCATGCGCCTTACCTAACTGAACTTAGACTTAAGTCAAAATTAGAAAACTGGTAGAATAAAACTAAACTAACACATGCAAACTACATGCAAATTGTTGAGGATAACATGCATGCAGTTCAGGATAGATTGCTGGAAATAGAACAACAATCACTCCTATGTACTCTAATACACCATGTCGCTGAATCTAGGAGGAAGTGTGTTCTCAGTATCTAGTTTGAACTGCTATCAATGAAGTGGCTAGATTTGTTCACAAGTGCGGCTAGGATTGCGACACATGCACTTACATTGTAGAAGACTCTGAGGTACAGTCTAACCTAGATTACTCAGTCTTCCTCTGGGATATTGTTTTCTCAGCTACAATATAGTATGGATCTTTTGCAATGCTTCAGGATGGAAGATTGTAAACATGTTCGCTCCTCTCTTGCTTCTAGGATGAAATTTCAGCAGATTGCCCTTCTCCATTATTTGATGCTATTGTCTACCGATCTAAAGTAGGTAGTCTACTCTACCTTACTCATACTTGTCTAGACATCGCCTTTGCTATTAGCATGTGCTCCAAATATATGCGGAACCTCATGAGAGTCATTGGCAAGTTGCAAAACATATCTTGTGCTATCTCAAGGGCACTACTCACATGGGCATCCACTGTTCAGTCATCGCTCCCATTTTTCTTCATGGTTTCTTTGATGTTGACTGGGTTGGTGATCTTGATAGAAGGTGATCTACTTCTGGATACTTATTCACTCTTGGTTCTGGGTCAATTTCTTGGTGTTCCAAGATGCAGCAGGCTGCGGATCTCTCTTTTTCCATAGAAGGTGAATATGCTAGTGTTGTTCTAGCTGGTAAGCACGTTGCTTTGATGCAAATGATTCTTGATGAGTTGGGTCTTCCTCAACAAACTCCTTCCCCTCTATTTTGTGACAATCAAAGCACCTTTTCGCTTATTCACAATCCTATGGATAATCAAAAGACAAAGCATGTTGATATTTGGATGCACTACATTTGGTACCTTCATTCTCAGGGATGGGTTCTACCAATCTTTGTCCCTTCCGAGGATCAACTTGTTGACATTTTCACCAAATCTTTACCTAAGGCTACCTTCACTAACTTACAAATTATATTGGTGTGGAGATTTTCCATTAAGGGGAGATGTGATGTAATGTCTTCTCTTTTTGGTCCCCTCTTCAAATTAGGGGGGACGTAATGTAGTGTCTTCTCTTTGTGGTCCCCTCTTTAGATTAAGGGGGGATGTTATAATTAAGGGTGTATTCTTCACATTTACCATGATCGACATTATTTGTACTTTATATTATATTTCTAGGTTTGGTTAAGATCGACCTAGTCAATTCAATGGACGGTCATAACCCTCCTTGCGGAGAGTACCCTACCTCTTTAGTTGTGAATAAATATACAACTCCTATTTGTATTTTTACAGACATTGTGATCATTCATTCATTCTTATACAAGCGATTTAGCCTAAGGGAACTATAAAGCATTGTACTTTCTTGTTCTTGGTTTGATATATCTCAGGCATGGGTTATTTCTCTCTCTAGCATACTTGTGCTAGGGTTTATTTCTCTTTCTAGGGATGCACCTCTCTTGGCTACCCTAATGCTGTTTATCTCTTTATTTATTGCAGAATTTGAGTTGGTTTTGGTTCCGCTCGATTCTCTTGCTAACAGTTGCAAATCTCAATAGAGGGCAAACTCATCTTTGAACTTGAATATCTTTTATCAACATGTACAAAACCCTTGAGATTCAGAGAGATATATAATACCTCATCAAGTGGAAGAATCTACTAGTTGATGTTGCTTCATGGGAAAGGAGGCATTTAAAAATAAATATAATGCTTTGAGTGTTAAAGTTTCAGCTATTATTAGGTTACTTTCAATTTACTAGATAATAATAGCATAGACAGGATCACTGAGAGAAACACAATCACAAGAGTACACAAGCATTTATCCTGGAAAACCCTCAAGGGGAAGAAAACCCAACAAAACTTCCTTAATATAGATAGCCAATACAATGCCAAGATAATGAACCAAACAACACAGGAATTCCTCTTCCAAGGATGTGCCTCTCTCTCTCTTCCTTCTTCCGGCAACTGGTAACTGCAGCTTCCTTCAATACTTGCGCACTAGATGAGTGAGTTGAGTGTGTGTCTAAATGAGGCGTTGGCCTCTCTTATTTATACAATTCTGGCACGTGTGGAAGTGTCTCTTCACTGGCAGGGCCGACTTCTTCTTCTGGGTGGTTATAGCCACCTTTAATATATTTTGGGGCCTCTTTAATATATTCTGGGGCCGACTTCTTATTTAGCCTATTACAATTAGGGTTTGACCAATCCGCAAAAGGGGATTTGGTCATTTACAATACCCGACATGATCAATCCACAAAAGGGGATTGATCTAATCAATAATAAATATATTTTATCTTTATCCACAAAAGGGGATACAAATATTCTTTGTAGTTACACAATATTTTAACACTCCCTCTTAACAAGAAGGATATTCTTTATCTTTTGATAGGTCACTGGATGTCCACATCAACTAGGTAGCAGCATCCACTGGATAACATCATCAACTGGGCAACATCATCAACTGGATAACATCATCAACTGGGCAACATCATCAACTGGATAACATCATCAACTGGGCAACATCATCAACTGGATAACATCATCAACTGGGCAACATCATCAACTGGATAACAGGAGGCATCGATATAATCCACTTGGTCATCTGGCATCATGATCACTAACTGGCATATCTATAAATCATCGGAAGTTTTGTTCTCTTTATCTTCGTGCAAAAGATTCTCTTTCTTTCTTTCGTCTTCACGTAGAAGTTACTTCTTTCTTATCTTCACACAAAAGATGTCTAATCTTCACACAGAAGATATTCTATGAGTTTTGCCATTCCTTTTATGTTCTCCCTTCTCTTGTAGTCATCTATCTCACCCATCCACCGGGGAGGACTATTACCATAGCTTCACTCCTAGTCATCCCACATGAACTAGAGAAGCTAATATGCTAGCCTGGGCAAGACTAGACTCCCTTTCCATGATCCACACAGGATCACGACACAAACCTCAAGAGCCAACTAACCATTCCACATGGTCAAGGTTTGTGTTCCAGGATCATCATCCTTGAAGTTTTCTTCTGTAATATCCTGGGTGCCTTCTTGAGTTCGAATATTTCTTTCTTTCTGTCTTCATACTGGATCAACTTGCTCCCTCTGCATCTATAATAACGGTACTGGAGCAACCTGTAGTTACCTGCATCTCATCCACTATATCTGAGTATCCATCTTTTTCTTCATCTTGAATATTTCTGTTCTGCATCTTTAGGAGCCTCCTACTCCTATATAAATATCGGATATTGTCTGGTCTTCACTGATTGTCACCATATCATACGTCCTTCTCGTGTTGTCTAACTTCTGCAAGTCACGGCATAAGTTCTTTCTTCCAAGACTTGTTAACTTACTTACATTATGCTTTCTTTGTCACTCTCATGAGTGATCATACATGAAATAAATATTTTATCTCTTTCTTCATCCTCTTCTTTGATACTTCCTTCATAAGTCTGCATAGACACTGAAATAAAACGAGGTTAATTCACATTCTCACAAACATCTAACTTGTAATGATAAAGTATTAAAGTAAACACGATACTAAAAATAAACATGAATACTTATCATTTGTTTTTGTGTGGGGAGGCTCCACGGACTCCACCATTTGCTATCTTTCTTCAGATCAACTATCTTTAACTTAAAGTACATAATCCTTAATTTCTGCTAAAGCTTTCTTTGAGGGAGGAGATTCCTCTTCCTCTGCCACATGTGCTTGATGCTTTCTTTTCCCTTTTCCTTGAG
>JASDQU010031755.1:5133-16783 GCA_032191745.1 Picea mariana | reverse complement strand
TAGCTTCTTTATTGTTCTTCCTGAAGGAACTTCTTTTGTTCTTTTGAGCTGTAAGAGCTTCCTCTTCATCGACAATTAATCTCTTCTGTTGGTCTGCAAGTCTAGATTCTTCGTGTGTGCAATCTGCCCATAACTTATCAAACTTGGGTAACTTGCTTCTTGCACACACTCCTTGCACAAAAGGAATCCAAAATGTTGGAAACCCATTTAGGGTTGTGGTTACAAGTTCTTTGTCACTAATGACATCTCCAATAGCTGCAAGCTGATCTCTGATCTGAGAAACTCTCATAAGATAGGATGTGACAGATTCTGAGTTGTCCATCTTCATATTACGAAGCTGATTTCTTAAGGTAAGATTCTGACTAATGTCTTTGCTCTCATATAATCTGTTGAGTGCTTCATACATTTGCTTTGCTGTCTGTAGTTCAGATATATGAGGGATTAAGTGATCTTTTACTGAATCTGACATGATTCTCTTTGTTTTCTTTTCATTCTTCTTATGCTTGGTCTTTTGCTCTTCTTCATCTGGTTCTGGTACACCCACTGTAACATGTTCTAGGAGATCATTCTCGTCTAGAATCATCTGCAACCTATGCTTCCAAGATCTGAAGTTTCTAGATCCTTCTAGCCTGCCTTCTACCTTCATGCTGGTAGCCATTCTTTCTTGTAGAAGAAACCCTAGCCCTCCGAGCTATAGAAATAATAAAAAAATCAAATTACTTGGATCTGAAAACTGAACTCACCAAAAGATGCGTTGGACTGAGGCGAGTAGCCTGGTGTGTTTAGATTTCAGAAAATCCAACTTTTACCCCTCCAAACTTGATCTGTGGATTTCTGGACTGGTGCTTCTGGTTTTCTGGTACTTCTGGTACATTGGTAAACTATTACTTCTGGTTTTCTGGTACTTTGTGAAAACTAGGGTTTCACTTTCCGGGAGATCTAGCCACTGAAAAAGTGTGCTGAGGATGCCAAAATGTTCCTTGAGGTAGGGCGCACCGTTCTAGATGGATTTGAGGCTGGAAACCTTCTTTAATAAAAAACCCTAATTTTCATGTACGACAACAGTGACGTTTTTCTTTTTCCTGTGAAAGATGCTCTCTTCAGCTTAGCTCTGAAACCATGTTAAAGTTTCAGCTATTATTAGGTTACTTTCAATTTACTAGATAACAATAGCATAGACATGATCATTGAGAGAAACACAATCACAAGAGTACACAAGCATTTATCCTGGGAAACCCTCAAGGGGAAGAAAACCCAACAAAGCTTCCTTAATATAGATAGCCAATACAATGCCAAGATAATGAACCAAACAACACAGAAATTCCTCTTCCAAGGATGCACCTCTCTCTCTCTTCCTTCTTCCGGCAACTGGTAACTGCAGTTTCCTTCAATACTTGCGCACTAGATGAGTGAGCTGAGTGTGTGTCTAAATGAGGCGCTGGCCTCTCTTATTTATACAATTCTAGCACGTGTGGAAGTGTCTCTTCACTGGCAGGGCCGACTTCTTCTTCTGGGTGGTTATAACCACCTTTAATATATTTTGGGGCCTCTTTAATATATTTTGGGGCCGACTTCTTATTTAGCCTATTACAATTAGGGTTTGACCAATCCGCAAAAGGGGATTTGGTCATTTACAATACCCGACATGATCAATCCACAAAAGGGGATTTGGTCATTTACAATACCCGACATGATCAATCCACAAAAGAGGATTGATCTAATCAATAATAAATATATTTTATCTTTATCCACAAAAGGAGATAAGAATATTCTTTGCAGTTACACAATATTTTAACATTGAGGACAAAACATTTTAAGTGGAAGGGTTGTCTACAAAAATCCCCGATGATCCAAGTGTTGCCTAAGAGGGGACCTCAGCAAGTCAGGGGGTTGTGAACAGGTAGTTGAATTTTGCTTGTATGGTTATGGCAATTGGACACCTCCAAAATACATGGCTTACTGATTTTTCTTCTTGACTTTGAACCCAGAATGGATCAGAGGTGTTTTTTTTATTGAGTCTTGTTTTAATCACTAGACCCTGATGGATAACCAATTGACCCATAACTTTGTATTTAAACAAGGTCCATGCCTTTTAGAGAGTTTGGCATCTCTTTGCCACCTCTCTTTAGAGTCGAAAATCCCCCACATCCTATTTAAGCGTGGAACAATAAGGATCATAAGTCTTGAGCTATTGAACAAGTCATTGGTGTCATAATTGAATGAGTACTTTCCATTACTTCATTTCCAGTCCCTCCAGTAAGGTCTTAAGTCCTGAATTTGGAGTTTAAAGCAACAATTGTTGGGGATCATTCTGCATAACTACATAATTTTTTTTTGTCAACTCCACTTAGTCTGTGAACACTATTTAAATCTCTCCACGTGTGCCAATATTTTGCTCTTTATTCCAAAGCTCCCCAATAGAAGAAGCCTTTTTTGACAAGCCTCTTCCCAAAGCAGCATGGTAATAAGCTAAGTTGGCCTTTGGGGGAGAAAAAGGTTTAGAGGAGCCTTTATGCCAAATCCCATGCATTTCTTGGGCCCTCAACATCCTAGCGAGGATAGTTTTCCACTGATTGTCAGATAGCCCAAATTTTCTTAAAAATTGGCAACCTTGAAATTTTGAAGGCCTTCACATTCCTAAGTATATCACAGAGATTTAATGAGCCCTTGATGCTTTGAACATATCAGGATCACAATACACAATGCATGACTAGAATTTGCCATGGGGGTAGCCATAAAATTTACTGGTAGTTGTTCATAATAATTTTCTTTATTAACAGAAACAAGTGGTGGGAGGCATTAAATGCAAAAATCCGATGATAGCTCTTCAAGTAAGGAGGAAGTAACAATGATATATTTTGAAAATGGAATAAAGAACGAAGAATAAATAAATTGGGAAACAAAAGTGTGTAGAACCTAAACAATAGTGCATACTATGAAGATTGATGGACATAAAGATGGAGAAATGAATGGAGTACTCTCGCTGCTCAATACAGAAGCAGGTTAGTTACTATCATGTGGGCCAACTTGGAGGTGGGACCACCTCCATTCGTAACTTTTAATTTAGCTTCCTTTTCTTACAAACATTTATTTTTCTTTACTCCAACGTTAAGCTGTTGTTTAATGTATTTAAGGTGCATTGTGTTGCTTCTATATTTATAGATCCTCCCACCCTAAGAGACATTTTATTCCAAACGAGTCTGGATTATTTTGCAACGTTATTAACTAGCCTTTAGGTGGTTCTTCTTTTTTCTGATTTTTTCAATCCTTCTTGGCATTCTGGACTTTTATTGGGGCATCTATTATTGAAATGATTGGGTTTATCTTTGGAGGTTCAAGCTTCAAGCATGTTTCCCTTTAAAGACAAACAAACCGCTAATGTAGATATTTCTAGCAGTTACTCATTCAGCTATCCATTAGTTTGTTACTATTTTTCTGTCTTTCAGTTATAGACAAATTAAAGTCTCTGAATTACGATTGGATAGACATTTTTCTGAGTCGTTGGAAAACTGTAGGATGAGACATCAATTTCTTGGAGGAAGAGAAAGAAGCACTTCTTTGTACTTAGTCATTCTGGGAAGCCAATTTATTCCAGGTTTGCATTTTTCCTTTTACATAGAATCAGATGCCATCTTTGGTTACAGTACTTACTTTTTGGACAACATTTGCATTTCTTACTTCACGACGTCAGTCTGTTTGTGTCCAGTATGTCTGGACTCTGTTTTCCTTAATATTGTTATTGAATGCATTCTTTAGATATGGAGATAAGCTCTGTTTTCCTTAATATTGTTATTGAATGCATTCTTTAGATATGGAGATGAGCTCTGTTTTCCTTAATATTGTTATTGAATTCATTCTTTAGATATGGAGATGAGCATAAGCTAGCAGGATTTTCAGCAACCTTGCAAGCGATCGTTTCCTTTGTGGAGAATGGGTATATTTCTATCTCAACTTTTATCCACATTGATTTTTTTTCTTGTTCATATAATAATGATGGAATTTCTGACGAGTTCTTTTAATCCTCTGGTTATGTTGAACAATGCAGTGGAGACCACATAAAATTGGTGCGGGCAGGCAACCATCAGGTGAGTCTTCAAGAATTTTGATCACTTTATTAGTGGGTACACTTGAAATTTAGGTTTCCGTTAGAATCTCATTAATCGTTTCAGCTGCTTGCCATGATAGCATGTGTTGTGTATAGATATATAAAATCTGCAGGCATTGTTACTAAAACAACCATATAAGTCCAGTCTTCCCAAAAGCATATTCTATTGCAAAGTCCATAAAGGGTTTTTTTTCCTGCATTTGGTTTAAAACAGGCACCTTTGAAAGTAGTAGTCCTTAGGTCCAGCACTCCTATACTTGAACTGTTGGCATGCTTCCTGTTACTGCCTAAAAATGCATGGTTCATTTTGCATTCCGGAGCATTCTTTTCAGCAGCACTGTACTAGATGTGAACTTTGGGAGTTTGGTACGAGTCATAAGCATTGTATTGGATTCAGGTTTGAGCATCATCTTGTTTATCATGCATAGGATAGATATTGATGGAGATCCATGTGGTACCTTTCTTTCACATGTTAGAGGATGTTAATATGTTTGGAGTTGTGTTTTGTTGTTGAGTTCACATATTTGGAGGCACTATTCACATGTGGCAGTTGTTCACCATTTAGGGTACTTGTCTACATATTTTGATGTGTTTTTCTCCATTGGAGGATGCTTTTAGGGTGTCTTCACAGTTCTCAAGCCATGAGTTACATATTTGGAGGCTAAATCACAAGGTTTGGTGGATTTTATTGATGATGTTTGAAATTTGCTGAATCTCGAAAAAAAAATTGAAATTCGTGGAGGTTTGCCGAATTTCAAAGGCGAATCCAAGGCAAATTTGGAGACAAATCACAAGGCAAATCTCAAGGCATTTTTCAAGACGAATCTCAAGTCGATTTTTTAAAAAATTGACATTTTTAATCATTTTTTTACAGAAATGGTTATTTTTTATTAACAAATGTGCTGCAGCCTCACTGTACAGCAGTCTAATACATCCTCGCAGATGGATGCTCTGCCACAGTCTAGTTCTATACAAAATTGCATCCTCGCAGATGGATGCTCTGCTCATCAGACTGCTATATTGCTTCCTTACATTTCTAAAAGTATAAACTCTGATAAAGTCTCGTAACAGTAAACAGGTTTTACAAAACATGGAAAATTACAGAGCAGTCTAACCCATCAAGGCATAATCTCGGTGTTCACATGGTTCTGACCTCCATTTCTTATGTGATTGTCCTGATTGCGCCGTTGAACCGTCTCTCCATCTATGCCTGCTGAAGAATCAACAGAGAGGGGGCGAGTCAAAGCCATTCTGTGCAGATAAACCATCTCAGTTGGTGCCAAATGTAGCTTCCTGAAATCCTCCCTCAGCGGCTGAATCTCTTGACCCTGATTGTGCACTGTTTTCATTACCATCGCTGCTTCCTTTTCACGAGCTTCCTCCTTTGCCTCAGCTTTCTGGACCGAATCCTTGACCAATGCCTTAATCCCCAGAGCTTCTATTTCCTGTGCCCTCAACTGTCTGGAATTTCCGACACGTCACACCCAACTCACCGACTTCCATGGCCATAGCGAACATGAGCGCAAAGAAGAAAACATCACCTAGTTCCCTAGCCTGCTCCAAATTCTTATGGGCACCAAATAAACAGCTTGCTAAACCTGAGAAGGAGAACCCCGAAACCCACCAAACGCAGCCAGTCCAAACAAAGAAGCACCCCACAGACTGATTGGAGACTCCATGAGCTCACCGGTAGATTACAAGCCATCTCCGCCCCAATTCATCATGGTTCCGCGTGATAACATAATCCCACCTTCAATGAAAAGTGTGGGAAGGGACTGCTGAAAAGAAGGCACACGGGGTAGTGAGAATGGAGTACAAGAGTCCATATACCGGTTTAAATGGAATGCATGCGAGGGGACTGCTCCGACAGCCAACACGTCACCCTCCACAAATTCGATGTTACAACCCATTTATATTAGAGTCTTTGGGGGAACCCCTCCTCCAAAAAGGTTTTTTGATTTCATGAAAGACTAAGGTATTGAGACCCACTTAATACCCTGATTAACCTTTAATTTACCCTGTTCCAGCTAGCACACCATTTTTGCCAGTGTATCAGCTTTGTCATTAAGCCTCCTTAAGACATGGTAATATTCTATTGCCTCAAACTCGACTGCTTCATTTCTTGCTCTTTGAATTGATCTGGTGAGGTTGGTGTTGCATTGCCCAATTTGTTTTTTGACGAGTTTGATGATTAATTCAGAATCCCCAATTACAATTATTTTAAGATTTCTAGAGGCATCAATGGATCTCAGCCCCATATAGAGGGCCAATGATTCTGCTTGATTGTTGGAACAAATGCCAAGCCCCCAAGCAAAGAAAATTCTTTCTTTTCCATCAGGATCATAAATGATCCCCCTCACTTTTGTTGACCCTGACATTTTTAATCATTAACTACATTTTTTTAATGGAAAAAGGTAAAAATTTCAAAATTTTCAAATATATATATATATATATATATAAAATTTTAATTGCCAAGGGGTTCCATTTGCCTCCAAACTAAGTCATATGGTTTGGGTTTGAGTTCAAGTTCGACAGCAATGAAATTCAGTTTGGGGTTTTCCCAGGATAAATCTTTGTGTCTTCTTGTGCTTGTCTATCTGCCTCTAGATCCAGCTTATATTTTCAGTATATGGTTGTTGAATGTTAAAGGAAGATCAAAATACTCTGGTAAATCTATTGCTACTGAAAATTTAAGAAAATCTAACATGGTATCAGAGCTTGAGGGTTGAAGCCAGATTTGACCTAGCGCAAGACACCAACAAGATCAAAGATTGGCAGCCATTGGGTTTTTTTTAGAACCAGCATTGAGGAGAAAATTGCACTAGGCAACTCGCCTAACCCTATCACATGTCCTAAAACACTTGCATTGATTTTTTAAGAAGGTTGAAATTTTGGGATTTTTCAGGCCTAGGGTTTCTACAAGCGAAAGTGATTACCAGTCTGAGAGTTGAAGATAGGCTGGATGGAGCAGACAATTTCAGATCATGGAAGCATAGAATACTTCTCATTCTAGAAGAGAATGAGCTCTTCGATCATGTCAAGCAAGTTCTCCTAGAACCAGAAGAGGAAGATCCAAGGCAAAACATAAGAAAAATGAGATCAAAGCCAAGAGGATCTTGACAGATTCAATCAAGGACCACTTGATTCCTAATGTATCAAAATTGAAGACACCAAAGAAATTGTTTGATGCCTTAACCAGACTATATGAAAGCAAGAATACAAGCAAGAAGCTAACCCTAAGGCATAAACTCAGAAATGTGATGATGAACAAGTCAGATTCAGTTTCTACCTACTTCATGTGGATTTCTTAGATCAAGGATCAGCTAGCAACTATTGGAGATTCAGTGGATGATGCAGAGCTTGTGACTACAGCTCTAAATGGCTTTCCTTCTTCTTGGGATGCATTTGTTCAAGGAATTTGTGCAAGAAGGAAATTGCCTAAATTTGACAAGCTATGGATAGACCGTGTCCAAGAAGAATCAAGATTGACATCCAAGATGCAAAAGACCAATGATGAAGAGAATCAAGCTCTTGCTGCTCATGTGAAGAAAATGAAAGAAATAAGAAACAACAGTCCGAAGAAAAATAGAAGATCAGTTTCAGTTCACAAGAAGGATGTATTTAAAATTTTAGATGTTTCAACTGTCAGAAATTGGGACACTTTGCTTACCAGTGTTCTCAAGGGAAAGGAAAAAGAAAACATCATGCACATGCAACAGATATGGAGGAGTCTACATCTCAAAAGAAGACAAGTGAAACAAAAGATGAAGAGTATGTCTTTGTCTCAGCTCTCATAGGTACCATCACTCAAGGAAGTGATATTTGGCTAGTGGACAGTGGTGCTTCCAAGCACATGACCGGGTTCCAAAATTCTCTTACAAAATTGACAGAAAAGAGTTCATCCCTACAGGTGGAACTTGGAGATGATTCCAAGCATGCAGTAAAAGGAGTAGGAGAAGCCTCCTACCAGCTTGATTCAGGTAACTCTATTTCAATAAAGGATGTAATGCTTGTACAAGGTTTAAAGAAGAATCTTCTTTCTATCTCTACTTTAGAATATCGAGGCTTCAGAGTAGCTTTTGTTGATGGCCAAGTCCTTCTATGGCCTAAGGGTTCAAGTATAGATTCAACTACTGTGATTAGTGTCCGAGAGGGAGGATTGTATAAATTAAAGGGACACCCAACACAATACCTTGTACACAATAGTATTAGCTCTAGTGAGCTATGGCACCGAAGACTTGCTCACCTCAACTACAGAGCCTTGCCAATTTTGAGCAAGATGGCTACAGGTCTACCATATATGCAGGTGGAGCATGATGGAGTATGCAAAGGATGTGCATTTGGCAAGAATGCCAAGGGAAGTTTTCCAAGTAGTGAGAATAGATCCAAGGGGTTCTTGGACATTAAACATTCAAATGTATGCAGACAAATGACGGTACCATCTCTAGGTAACTTTTTATATTATGTCACTTTTATTGATGTTTTCTCACATAAAACATGGATCTATTTCTTGAAAGCAAAAGATGAAGTTTTCAATAAGTTTCAAGAATTCAAGGCTTCAGTAGAAAATATCTCTGGAAGAAAGATTAAAGTTTTGAGGTCAGATAATGGAGGTGAATACACCTCAAATGAGTTCAAGGACTTTTGCAGAGAAGCAGGGATTAAGAGGCAGCTAACAACTCCCTACAACCTCCAACATAATGGGTTTGCAGAGAGAAAGAACACATCAATTTTAGAACCAACTAAAGCAATGATCCATGACCATAACTTGTTGAGATTTGGGTACCTTGGGAAGTGGTCCCCTTGAGGTTTTGAGTCTCTAACCACAAGTGGGAAATACTTTGGTACTATGTACCTTGTACTTTATGTCTAATTCAACTTTGACTTAACTTAAGTCAAAAGGTTGAATTTTTGTCACTTGGGCAAAAGTGACTAATTATTCACTTTTTGGGTGACTGAGGGGACATAAAGTGAACTTAGGAAACTTAACCCAAAGTGGGTTTGTGAGTGAGATTATCGGTGGATGATCTCAATCTTTGATTAGAGAATGGATGGAGAGATCTTAGCCATCCATCTCTTAGGTTTCCTTCTGGAGGTTCAAGAGGGGCATTTCCTTCTGGAGGTTCAAGAGGGGCGCATAGGGCCTAAGGAGGCTCATTCTATCTTTTGTTCACTTGGAGAAGAAGAGGAGAGCAATGGAGATGGGAATGAAAGCATTGGATGAGGGCAGCAAGGGCGCCTCCTTCCATGGAGGGCTCTAGGAGGCTTTGGCTTCCATTGTTTTGTGGTGTTCATGCTTGTTTGGAGGAGGGCGCACTATAGGAGGAGGGTGCACACCTAGCAGGGAGGTCTTACACTTGTCAGATTGTTGGTTGGAGTGTCTTGTTGGAGAGGTAGCACACAAGGTCAGATTTGTGTGCAAGGGTTTCTTCTACAAGGCTACAAGGAGCAAGGGCGCAAGGTTTGAGTGAGATTGAGCAACAAAGGAGAAGGGCGCACCATGCTTGGGCGCATTCACCTTCTTGGACTTGTATAGCAGCTTGAGAGGGGCTGCCTTTGTATCAGGTTCATTTGTTTCATGTACTTGTTGTATCTCACTTTCTTTACATCACATATATAGACTTATATTCCAAATTGGTTTTCCCCTGGGGGGGTTTTATMCAAGGTCGTGTTGACCAAAAACTCTTGTGTCCTATTTTCATGTATGCTAGAGTTTAGAACAACATTATATTAGTTGTAAAGATGTAGAGGTGTGTTATATATTTGAGGTATGCATGTGCTAACCTATGGGCTACTAAAACTACATGCTAGAGCACCTTAAAAGCTTATGTAACCATAACAAAACATCAGAAAAGTTCCTGAACAGTTTGCTGTTATAAAACAACAACAAAGAAGTGTCAGACAGACGAAACTTAGAGCCAATATCAAGTCAAGGATAGACCTAGTTGGTAGCCTGTTAGGACCTCAGATTTCTTCATGGTATAAGAGCCCTTGGTGGCTAAATCTTGCTGATTTTGGACAACATTTTGTGGACAGTTCTTGACAGCTTGTGGGAAGATTTCTTGACAGCTTGTTGACAGTGATTTGTAGCAGCTTGTTGGCAGTGATTTGTGTGACAGTTGTAGGACAATTGGTGGACCTAGATGTTAGAATATGATGAATGTGCTCGTTTTACCATATACAATATCACTATTGTCACCCAACCATAGGTCGAAGCCACCCTCCAAGCACCTTAACCTTGATAGAGAATCACTCCGGAAGCAAACCCTAGGTTAAATAGCCAAACAAGGGGTAGCGTACCTTTCTCCAAGGATAGCGCACCAAACAAGAGCTGATCAGATAGTCCAAACCATAAACAAGAGATAGTCCAAACCATAAACAAGAGATAAAACGTAATCTGTTAGCTGCAGCAGCTGCAACGACAACTTCTCCTCTAGACTTGCGCACAAACTGGCCAACTGCAGTGCGCACAAGTGAGCTCTGCAGTTCTGAGAATGCCTGCCGGAATAAAGACTAGCCTCCTGTATTTATACTAATTCTGGCTAACTGCCTGGGCTGACTTCTCATTCTGGGTGCCTATTTACTTAGTATATAATATTTCTTCTGGCCGACTTCTTCTCTTGGAGGCTAATAACCTAATACAAATTATCCTCTTGAGCCGACTTGTCTTCTAGGGTTATTAACCAATTAATTAGGGTTTCTTCTTGCTTCCCGAAATATTCTATTCTCGTCAGGTTTACACGTGGAGGTAAATACCTCCCGCAGCTACCATAATATCAACACTAGACTCAACCTCTTTTCACACGTATTTGCTAGGAGTGAGGCTGATTTTGTACAACCTCTTTTCACACCTGTTCTGTCAGGAGTGAGGTTGTAGTTTACAGCCTCTTTTCTCAGCTGTGTTGACCGGAGTGAGGCAATACTCTTTTGCAGTTGTAGCATTAGTGTGAGTTTAGTGGGCAGATATGTCAGTATCCTAGATGCGGGCAGAGGATAGGCTAGCCAGAGCTAGCAACTGGTCCCCTTGGAAGACCATGATCATTTTCTTCTTGGAGGATCTTGAACTATGGGATATAGTTCAAGCTTCCGTGGTGATTCCTCCTGCACCTGCTCCATCACCATTGTTGGATGCAAATTTCAGGAAGAAAAACACCAAGGCGAAACAGACTATTTGTGATGCAGTGAGGGATCACATCATACCCCACTTGACTGGTAAAGACTTTGCATTTGAGATGTGGGCATCCTTGTGCAAGCTTTACCAGAGTCCCAACCAGAACCGGAAGATGGTTCTACAGGAGAAACTCAGGAGCATTTAGATGCTTAAGACTGAGTCGGTCACTTCTTACCTTGGAGGATTCACTCAGATCAAAGATGAGCTAGCAGCGGTCGGAGAGATAATGGACCCAGACTTTATGGTGAGGACAACTTTAAACAACTTTTCCAAACCGCGGGGTCCATTTGTATGAGACATTGTTTCATGGGAGGTTATGCCTACTTGGGAGAGACTTTGGGATGATTTAGTACAGGAGGAGACGAGATGCAACT
>JASDQU010031751.1:2653-22223 GCA_032191745.1 Picea mariana | reverse complement strand
TCGTCGTGGCTCGAACTGTAGGTTGAAGATTACCTAGTTTGAGAGGATCCATGATGTCGTGAGGGTAGACTACGATAGTCGCTCACGATGATTCTAAGGGGCGCGCAATAAGGCGGGGGAATTATTCCTTAGAGCCCTTACTCTCCCACAAGTTCACCTGGCGGAGTGTTGACTCCAGGGGTTATAGATGTCTACCAATCAGTCAAGTTGGCGAGTGGCACCCTTGGAGCACATGATGCATCCTGAAGGGCACGTCGCGCAAAAGAAACACAAGTCGGCGAGTGGCACCCTTGGAGCATGTGGTGCATCTTGAAGGGCATGTCGCACGAAATAAACACAAGTTAGCGAGTGGCACCCTTAGAGCATGTGGTGCATCCTGAAGGGCACATCGCGCAAGAGAAACAACTAGGGCGAGTGGCACCCTTGGAGCACGTAGTGCGTCCTGAAGGGCACGTCGCGTTGATGATGATGAAGAAACAAACCTAGATGTCCCTAAGACATTAACGCCTTAAGAAATCCTTAAACAACTTCCCTAACCAAGTTTCGCCCAATTCAGAATTTGAGTCCTAAGTCAAAAACTTTTCTAGGGTAAAAATTTAGTCTAACCTTAAGAAAAAGACCCTAGAATAAAAATAAAAATTTAAACAAAAACCCACTTAAGTAATAGTTTAGTCTTCATAAAATTCTTGGGGTAAATAAAGAGAGTAAGAATTTAATTAAAACTAATGGATTTAAAAATTTGCAAAGAAGAAATTATTTCTTAACTTGTAAAAGTACAAAAGATATTAATTAATTAATAAAAGGGAAAGATTTAATAGCGCAACTGCCATTTTGGGTATAATAAAAAGGGGAAAGAAGGGAATAATAAGAATTGGGAAACTAAGTAAATGGAGGAAACATAATAAAGGAAAGATCAGAACTTATGGTAAAAAGCGAGGTCGACATAGTAAGGAATCTACAATTAAGAACCTTCTAAAATGAACTAAAATTAGTAACTTCATTTCAGGGAAAGTATTTAAAACATGTAAGGGGATCTAGGAACACCTAGGAGGATTTTTAGGAGCAACTCTAGGTGGGTGAGGGAAATGAGTAAATTAATAATTTAAAGAAAATAATTATTGGAGGAAAGAGGGGGATGGACGACACTTGTGCGAAGGAGATCATTTAGTATTTTTTTATTTAAAACTTAATTAAAATGTGATTTAGGGAAAGTTGGAGGTGGGAAAAACTCTATAAAATAAAGGGAAGATGAGGAAGAAAGGGATCGGCTGTTAGCGTAATGTTACACTGCCGGATTTGTGACTTGACTAATTACTTGTGGTGAGTTGGGATTTTCCAGCTCGGATAGGAGTGGTAGCTCAGCCTTGCGAGGCAATCTGGGAAGCTAGATCTACCATCTGGATAGTGTGTGGCCCCTTTGCGGCTCGAGGGGCTAAGGGGGAAGAAGAGTACCCCTAGCGATTGAATGGGAGGTACCGGTGAGGTCTCTATGGTTGGCGAGCGGGAGCGTCACAGACCGCGCGACGCAGCACGAAGCGCAGGATGTCATCCAAAGCGAGTGAAAGGGCATAGGTATGCTTTTCATATTTTTATGGTAGAATGTGTTAGGATTCATGCGGATCTGCTTATTAATGGAAGGGTAGAATGACTTGTTTTTATCATTTTATTATGGCCATGGGATAACTCAATGGGTTCTTGTCTATGTTTGTTATCATTGTCTTCTGGCAATAAAAAGAAATGAATTACAGGTCTGCATTGCAACGACATTCTAAAATTTAAATAATGAAAGGGGTTTTTGATTCCAGTTTGCCTTTATACTTGTGTTCGGGGATTGAAAAATGTTGGGCTCCCACTGTTTTCACTGGTGTAAACATTCCCCACGAACTTTATGATAGTGCGTTGATGGCCCTCCCCTTCTTTTTTTTATATATATATAAATTGTTGACTGTGTTGGTTTTTCTTCCACTTGGTAGTTGCGATTGTCAATAACCCTTCCTCTACGTTTTGTTTTTATATGATTGTCGGCTGTCCTGGGAGGGGCGTTATTATTTGCTACAGACGTTGTATCGCTGTAGGCATCAGATGACTGTGGGCATTTTTCATTTGACTGTGGGCGTTTTCCTTATTGACTGTGGGCGTTTTTATTACTGTTGGCGATGTATCGTTGTAGGCATCATATATGACTGTGGGTTTTTTTCATTGACTCTGGGCATTTTTATTTAAATGGGGGCGTTTTTATTTGACTGTGGGCATTTTATAGATTACGATGGGCATTTTATATCAATGTGGGCGTTTATACTCTATAGTGGGCGTTTTTATTTGACTGTGGGCATTTTATAGATTACAGAGGGCCGTTCTCAGCATTCAATCCGTATAGACCATTGAATTTCCCATCGTTAAAAGAACAGGGTATTTGGTCTGGTTAATCTGATTCAGTATTTGGCAAGCAACAGTTCCATTTGGAGATATGTTATTTGCGGGGATGGCAACATTATAAAATTTAATCTGAGTCCAAGAAGAGACTAATTTTTTTTTGGGTAAAGTCTGAACTCTTTCCAGAGGGATTCAGAGAATAAAACTCGCATCCAGTCTTTGACGAAATTTTTCGTCATTTAATATTGCCACTTTAATTAGTGAGTTTATTTCAAAAGAAACTCCTGACTACAGTAAAGTTGATTCGAGAAAATTGTGAATCACACTTAATAATAATAATGAAGAATTGATATATAGGATAACCACAAATTTGAATTCGAAGGTAACAGTTCACTGCAGTGCAATATTACAGAATATCGTATTGGCGTCCGCCAGTGTTTAAGGTAACGAATAACAAAGGAGAATGGGATTCGATTATTTGAAATCTGAAAATCAGAGAAGTAGGAAGATTTGCCCACAAATTTTGACTTGACGTCCCTTGTTACTTTCCTTTCCTGTCATTTCTTGATTGGAATTCGATAAATTTTGTTTTTATGTGGCTGGAATGGCGAAATCAATTAAACAAAATTGCATATTGTGTAAGTGTCCAGAGGTATTTCAGGTATTGAATTCATGTGCACCATCCGTGGAACGTCCATTCCACCAAATTTCTGGGCGGTGGTTTTGCTTTTCCTTTTTTTTTCTGGCCTTGAATCTTGCGAATATTTTTAGCTCTGTCTGCTTGATGGCTACCCCAGGAAATGAATCTTGAATTTGCATGGATATTGCAAAGGGCATGTAAAGATATGGTATTCAATTTGTACTGTTACTGAATTGGTATTGTAATTGATATTATAAAACAAGTATAGTAATGTGTAATGCTACTATAATATATAGGTTGAAATATAAGGGTAATGTTACTGTAATATAAAATATAATATAGTGTTAGTGTTAGACCACCTCAAATGAAAGTTTACTATTATTTAGTGCAAGGTTCTACACCATAGAAGGTAATGTGATCATTATTTTATGTGCAAGGTTATGGTGCAAAAAGTAATGTTGTTAATATTTTGTGGAATACATAGAAATTGTAGAATGTCAAACATATAAAATGTAAGGTACTTGCATTAGGAAGATTGCTATGCTAGCCTTGATAACTTCTGAATGTGAGCTCCTCATTGTTTATTCGCCGTGTTTTCATCATGTGAGGTCATTGAATTTTAAGGTGGAACATATAAAATATGTGTAATTGTAATTTATCGCAAGGGTTTAGAAATCAACAGGGTAATGCGGTTACCAGGTATGGTAAAGGACATTTTAATTTTATGGTTATTCGATAAAAATAAAACGTTGGTGATTGTAATTTATTGCAGGATTTTCGTAACATAAAATGTAAAATGGTTATCATGTATGGTCGGGGTTATTGTAGTTTGTGGTTGTTAGATAACCTTGTTGACTGCGATTGATGGTTGTGTCTTTATCTTGGGCTGTTAAATTTTAGGGTTAATAAAGTTGTTGTTTATTTATATGTTGACGTTTAGGGTCAGGTTAATTCCAGGGTTAGTACTATAATTGGAATTGTCCAAACTCACAGCTGTGTGATATTAGACCCTCCGATCTGATAAAGMTAGTCGCTCTGTATGTAAGTCTCTGTGTGTGATTATTTCTGTGTAAAGAATCCAGTGTCGTATGAAGAGTCTCGGGCCCTTTAAAGGTATGGTTTCCACTCTTGCGACACACCTCTAAGGTTGTATCAGTAGTATTGGGCTCTTTAAAGGCAAAGTTCCCACCACTGTGACCTCCTAACAGAGATTACTAGTTTCTGCCTGAGCAGTCAGCCAGGAGCCTATCTGACATTCTCTCTCTCTAGAGTAGAGAACGAAGATTAAACGCCCTACTTTCCTGTGCAGAAATAGTAAAATCTACTACTATGGATTCTTCCTTCTGTGTTTGTATTGTATATAACCCAGTATGTAATTTTATGCTTGCAGTTACTTGTTGTGCACCTTATGTCTTCTTGTTGTGATCATCATGATTGCATATTGTTAGTCGTCGGGTGGCGACGTAGAGTCAAGTGTGTCTGTTCCCTTTTTACACATGCGCACACACCCTAAAAAAAAAAAAAAAATTGTGCACTTGTTATCAGAGTTGTTTTCGTAACGAGGAGGTTCGTTACATATGGTATCAGAGTGGGTTCGACCCGCGACTTGGGATTCGCTACGAATTTCGTTGAAATTATTATATTTGATTATATTATTGTTGATCGAGTTGATTGTGTGTGTGCAGGTAATCATGGTTAGAGGACGTCGCGGAGGCAGACGACGGGGTGCTAGGGGAGGAGGCGTGATGCCTCCAGTAGCATCCACGGTTGAGGGGTCTAACCCCCAGGGAGGCGAGCAGGTTCTCGTACAAGAGAAGATAGAAGTTGGTGACGTGGTCGAGATGATGAGGTCTTTTCAGTGCATGTCTGAGGCACTGATCAGCCGATTGGATAGAGATGAGGCCAGGGCACCAGCACCCGTTGAGGTTCCGCCGTGCGCACCGACCGTTACAGGTAGCATTCACCATGAACTCGAGAAGGTTAAATTTCTCGAGTTCTTTGATGCCCTGGATGGTGTCGCCGCCGAGGCATGGTTGGATAATATGGCGATGTGCTTCGCACTTCGCGATTATACCTCCAACATGAAGGTTCGCATGGCATCCTTTCAACTAAAGGGGAGCTCTCTTCTATGGTGGAAGACGCTCCTGTCACAGCTGAACATGGTCGTTGAAGACGTGTCATGGGAATTGTTCGAGGAACAGTTCCAAGAGAGGTACCTTTCAGAGGAATTCATTGAGTGTTAGCTCAATGAGTTCAACGCATTACGACAGGGAGGTCGTACGGTGCTCGAGTATGAGGCACATTTTATGGAGTTACTCCGGTATGCTCCGCACCTTAACATTGAGAAGCTCAAGGTCAACAGGTTCGTGTTTAGCCTTAACGGAAGCCTGCGTGCAAAGGTTAGGATCTTGATGCCTCAAACCTTGCACGACGTTGTCCAAAAGGCCCTCATAGCAGAGGAGGAGCTTATCAGTGGGGGTCAAACCAGGACTCCAACGAGACCAATAGGGCAGGGTTCATCTAGTACACCACAGCATCAGACACCAACGAGACATACGCTGGGATATCGTGGTTTCCAGAGAGGATCCACTTTCACTACACCCCAACGACCACCGCCTCAGCAGCGAGCACCTTATCGGGGACCACAGCATCAGCAGTAGCGTTTCTTGCAACAGCAATAGTTTAGGCCTATTCAGTAGAACAAACTTGGGTTCCAGGAAGGTGGGTCGTCATCTTCTACTTCAGGTACCAGGACTACTGGGCTGAAAAAGGGGTGTTGTACATGTGGGGAGCCACACTACCAGCGCGACTATCCTATGGAGAGAACCAGAGTGCCAGGATCAGCCGGACCCACTACCGTGGGAGATATGGGCAAGGCCCATCGGATTCATGCGGCGGTGAATAACCACCAGGCAGAGCACTAGTTGACTGTGCTTGAGACGATAGGTACTATCGCTGACCAGACCCTTAGTAGTTTGATAGACCCAGGTGCTACTGAGAGTTTCATTTCTGGTGCAGTGCTAAAAAGGATTAAGGAAAATGTAGTCGAACAGGATGAGTTTAGCTTCGTAGAGATGGCTTCTGGAGCCAAACAGAAGGTTGGAGGAAAGGTTACAGGATATTCCCTTAACCTAGGAGAGTTTGTCATGAGGGTCAACTTGTACATCATGATATTAGGATCTTATGACGTCATGATTGGTATGGATTGGTTGGAATTGCATGAGGCGATACTCAACTGTAAGATAAAACGGTTGAGCTTGGTCGATGATGAAGGACAGAGACATGTGATTGTAGGAAGGAACCAGGGAGTATCCCTAAGGTTTGTCTCTTCCTTACAGTTACGGAAGAGTATGCACAAGGGGTGCAAGCCTTATGCGATCCTCGCGCTAAACGAAAAGGGAGTAGCGGAAGGTCTAGAACACCTTCCGATGGTGAAGGAGTTTGTGGACATGTTTCCAAAGGAGTTACCTGGGATGCCACCGGAAAGGGAATTGGAGTTTACCATAGATCTGAAACCGGGGACCAAACCAATAGCAAGAACGCCTTATCGGATGTCGACCCTAGAGTTGCAAGAGTTGAAAATGCAACTGAATGAGTTGCTGGACCTGGGACTGATACGTCCTAGTGTGTCACCATGGGGTGCACCTATTATTTTCATTTGAAAGAAGGATGGATCGTGGAGGCTTTGCATCGACTACCGTCAACTGAACAAGGCTACGATCAAGAATCAGTATCCCTTACCAAGAATTGATGATCTATTCGATCAAATGAAGGGTGCGACGGTATTCTCCAAGATCGATTTGCGATCAGGGTATCACCAGTTGTGGATCAAGGGGGATGACGTCCCTAAGACTGCCTTTAAGACGAGATTTGGATATTATGAGTTTATTGTTTTACCATTTGGACTGACAAATGCCCCAGGGGTATTCATGAGTTTGATGAACGGGGTGTTCTGTGAGTACTTGGACAAGTTCGTCCATGTATTCATTGATGATATATTGATCTACTCTCAGATGACGGAGGAGCATGACGAGCACTTGTGATTCGTACTACAGTGTCTACGAGAGCACAAATTGTATGGGAAGTTTTCCAAATGCTCTTTTTATCAATCGAGGATTCACTACTTAGGGCATGTCATCTCCAGCAAAGGCATCGTCATGGATCTAGTAAAGGTTGAGGCTATTATGGAATGGCCTATGCCAACTAATGTCACTGAAGTGTGTAGTTTTATGGGTTTAGTAGGATACTATCAATGGTTTGTCGAGGGATTTTCGAAGATAGCAAATCCGATCACGGAATTGCAGAAGAAAAACGAGAAGTTTGTTTGGACTGAGAAATGCGCGGAAGCATTTCGAAGGCTGAAAGAGTTGTTGACCACAACACCAATACTAAAGGTCCTTGACATGGACACAGACTTCTTGGTATGCACTAATGCATCCAAGGAAGGTTTAGGCGGAGTCTTGATGCAAGAAGGACGAGTGATTGCTTTCATTTTGAGGAAATTGAGAAGGCATGAGGAGAACTATGTGACACATGATTTGGAGTTATTAGCCATCGTATATGCCTTGAAGGTTTGGAGACACTACCTTGTTGAACGAAAATTTGAATTAAAGACTGATCATTGTGGGATGCAACACATTTTCACGCAAAGAGACCTGAACGCGCGACAACGGCGTTGGTTGGAATTGCTTAGCGAGTACGACTTCGAGATTACTTACATAAAGGGAATCGTGAACCGAGTCGCTGATGCTTTGAGTCAGAGACAACGCATCTTTTCGGTGTTGCCTCTTCGGACGAATCTACGTGAGAAGATTCTCACTTTACAGCGTGACGATGACTGGTACAAAGAAGTCGAGGATTTTATCAGACAAAACACAATGATGGTACCACAATATGAGGGATATTCATTTGATAGCGATGGTTTATTAAGGTTTAGAAGTCATATTTACGTACCGCCAAACGATGAGTTGAGGATGTTGATCCTGAGCGAGGCTCATAGAGAAGTTTACATGGCTCACCCAGGAGTCACGAAGATGAGGGAAGACCTTAAACCCTTATTCTTCTGGAAGGGAATGAAGGCTGACATAGTCAACTTTGTGGCTAGATGTCTAGAGTGTCAGTAGGTAAAGGCTGAACATAGACACCCGGCAGGATTACTTCAACCACATGCCATTTCGGAATCGAAATGGGAAGTTATTTAGATGGATTTTATTGTTGGATTGCCACTGACGGCAAGGAGACATGACTCGATTTTTGTAGTAGTAGACACTCTGACGAAGAGTGCTCAATTTATTCCTGTGTGTACGACATATCAGGCACCTGACATAGCGAGAGTTTTCATCGGTGAGATTGTGAGGCTGCATGGCATGCCTAAGAAGATTATATCCAATCGAGGATCGGTGTTTACTGGATGATTTTGGACGAGTTTCCAAGAGGCCTTGGGAACCCAACTTAATTTTAGTACTGTGTATCACCCAGAGACTGACGGACAGACCGAATGAATGAACCAAACCTTGGAAAACATGTTGTGCATGTACGTGATGGACCAACAAAAGCGTTGGGAGGAATTCTTGCCTCTAGTAGAGTTCGCTTACAACAACAGTTACCAGAGCACCATTAAGATGGCGCCTTTTGAGTTTCTTTATGGGTGACCATGTCGGATGCCCCTGAGTTGGGATTGGCTTGAGGATAGGGTCCTGGTGGGACCAGAAGCGATCCAAGTAATGGAAGAGCAAATGAAAACCATAAAACAAAGTATTAAAGAAGCGCAGGATCGACAAAAGAGTTATGCCGATGCACACCGAGTCGACCGTAGTTACGAGGTCGGCGATCGAGTCTTCTTGCGAGTTAAACCGCATAAGAGTTCGATCAAGTTTGGAAGGGGTGCTAAACTCTCTCCTGGGTTCGTGGGACATTTCGAGATTGTGGAGAGAAAGGGGCCCATGGCCTATCGACTAGCCTTGCCTGATTCTTTGAGGTGTATGCACGATGTTTTTCATGTATCTGTTTTGAGACATTATATTAGTGATTTTATGCATGTGATTGACATGAGTTCCTTACAGTTATCGGATGAGGGAGTGCTCATGGCTGAGTCAGTCTGCATCTTAGATCATTACATTCGATAGTCACGACGTCGAACGATAGATCAGGTCAAGGTCCAGTGGGACAGTTATAGTCCATGCTCGGCGACCTGGGAGGACGCATATGATATGCGCCAGCATTTTCCATTTTTGTTTGATAGATAGACTTATGATACTGTGGTACTTTTATTTCGGCATTTATATTGAGAAACTTCGGGACGAAGTTTAGACGAAGAAGGGGTGTATGTAACATCCCGCTCTGGCGCACTGAGAAAACTTATTCTTTGAGGACACTTGCTCGGAAGTGATCTGGACTTTTATGATGTTAAAACATTTATCCTTGATTATGATGCATTATGATATATGACATGATGTTTTACTGCTTTGACATAGATAGGTGCTATTGACTCAGTTTTATTGAGTGTGCAGGGTTTTGGACCTTGAGGATGCAAAGGCATCGATGGAACCCCTTAGACTCTGGATTGAGTCAGGGAGTGTGCTATTTGGGTTGAATTATTTACTTTGATATTTCATTGATTTGATGATATGATGTTGACATGTTATGACATGATTGTTGATGATGCAGGCTGACGATATCTTGCCGACCAGACTCACATATGGAGTAAAGGGGTCACACACAATTTCCAGAGAGGTTGAGGGAGAGGTGTGGACAGCAGCCTTGCCACAGCCTACTAGCACTCCTGTCGTGGCTCGAACTGTAGGTTAACGATTACCTAGTTCGAGAGGATCCACGATGTCGTGAGGGTAGACTATGACAGTCGCTCATGATGATTCTAAGGGGTGCACAATAAGGCGGGGACCTTATTCCTTAGAGCCCTTAGTCTCCCACAAGTTCACCTAGTGGAGTGTTGACTCCATGGGTTATAGATGTCTACCAATCAGTCAAGTTAGCGAGTGGCACCCTTGGAGCACGTGGTGCATCCTGAAGGTCATGTCGCGCAAAAGAAACACAAGTCGACAAGTGGCACCCTTGGAGCACGTGGTGCATATTGAAGGGCACGTCACGTGAAATAAACACAAGTTAGAGAGTGGCACCCTTGGAGCATGTGGTGCATCCTGAAGGGCACATCGCGCAAGAGAAACAATTGGGGCGAGTGGCACCCTTGGAGCACGTAGTGCGTCCTGAAGGGCACGTCGCATTGATGATGATGAAGAAACAAACCTAGATGGCCCTAAGACATTAACACCTTAAGAAATCCTTAAACAACTTCCCTAACCAAGTCTCACCCAGTTCATAATTTGAGTCCTAAGTCAAAAAAATATCTAGGGTAAAAATTTAGTCTAACCTTAAGAAAAAGACCCTAGAATAAAAATAAAAATTTAAACAAAAACCCGCTTAAGTAATAGTTTAGTCTTCATAAAATTCTTGGGGTAAATAAAGAGAGTAAGAATTTAATTAAAACTAATGGATTTAAAAATTTGCAAAGAAGAAATTATTTCTTAACTTGTGAAAGTACAAAAGATATTAAATAATTAATAAAAGGGAAAGATTTAATAGCGCAACCGCCATTTTGGGTTTAATAAAAAGGGGAAAGAAGGGAATAATAAGAATGGGGAAACTAAGTAAATGGAGGAAACATAATAAAGGAAAGATGGGAACTTATGGTAAAAAGTGAGGTCAACATAGTAAGGAATCTGCAATTAAGAACCTTCTAAAATGAACTAAAATTAGCAACTTCATTTCAGGGAAAGTATTTAAAACATATAAGGGGATCTAGGAACACCTAGGAGGATTTTTAGGAGCAACTCTAGGTGGGTGAGGGAAATGAGTAAATTAATAATTTAAAGAAAATCATTATTTGAGGAAAGAGGGGGATGGCCGACACTTGTGTGAAGGAGATCATTTAGTATTTTTTTATTTAAAACTTAATTAAAATGTGATTTAGGAAAAGTTGGAGGTGGGAAAAACTCTATAAAAGAAAGGGAAGATGAGGAAGAAAGGGATTGACTATTAGCGTAACGTTACGCTGTCGGATTTGTGACTTGACTGATTACTTGTGGTGAGTTGGGATTTTCCAGCTTGGATAGGAGTGGTAGCTCAGCCTTGTGAGACGAGTTGGGAAGCTAGATCTACCATATGGATAGTGTGTGGCCCCTTTGCAGCTCGGGGGGATAAGGAGGAAGAAGAGTACCCATAGAGATTGGCTGAGAGGTACCGGTGAGGTCTCTATGGTCGGCGAGTGGGAGCGGCACAGAGCGCGGGACGCGGCACGAAGCGTGGGACGTCATCCAAAGCAAGCGAAAGGGCATAGGTATGCTTTTCATATTTTTATGGTAGAATGTATTAGGATTCATGCGGATCTACTTATTAATGGAAGGGTAGAATGACTTGCTTTTATCATTGTATTCTAGCCATGGGATAACTCAATGAGTTCTTGTCTGAGTTTGTTATCATTGTATTCTAGCAATTAAAAGAAATGAATTACAGGTCTGCATTGCAACGACATTCTAAAATTTAAATAATGAAAGGGGTTTTTTATTTCAGTCTGCCTTTATACTTGTGTCCGGGGGTTGAAAAACATTGGGCTCCCACTGTTTTCACTGGTGTAAACATTCGCCACGAACTTTATAACAGTGCGTTGATGGCCCTCCCCTTCTTTTTTTTTTTATATATATAAATTGTTGACTGTGTTGGTTTTTCCTCCACTTGGTAGTTGCGATTGTCAATAACCCTTCCTCTGCGTTTTGTTTTTATATGATTGCCGGCTGTCCTGGGAGGGGTGTTATTATTTGCTGCGGATGTTGTATCGCTGTAGGCATCAGATGATTGTGGGTGTTTTTCATTTGACTGTGGGCGTTTTCCTTATCGACTGTGGGCGTTTTTATTACTGCTTGTGATGTATCACTGTAGGCATCAGATATGACTGTGGGTGTTTTTCATTGACTGTGGGTGTTTTTATTTAAATGGGGGCATTTTTATTTGACTGTGGGCATTTTATAGATTACGGTGGGCATTTTATATCACTGTGGGCGTTTATACTCTACAGTGGGTATTTTTATTTGACTGTGGGAATTCTATAGATTATGGAGGGTCGTTCTCAGCATTCAATCCGTATAGACTATTGAATTTCCCATCGTTAAAAGAACAGGGTATTTGGTTTGGTTAATCTGATTTAGTAGTTGGCAAGCAACTGTTCTATTTGGAGATATGTTATTTGTGGGGATGGCAACATTATAAAATTTAATATGAGTCCAAGAAGATACTAATTTTGTTTTGGGTAAAGTCTGAACTCTTTCCAGAGGGATTCAGAGAATAAAACTCGCATCCAGTCTTTGACGAAAATTTCCGTCATTTAATATTGTCACTTTAATTAGTGAGTTTATTTCAAAAGAAACTCGTGACTACAGTAAATTTGATTCGAGAGAATTGTGAATCACACTTAATAATAATAATGAAGAATTGATATATAGGATAACCACAAATTTGAATTCGAAGGTAACAGTTCACTACAGTGCAATATTACAGAATACTGTATTGGTGTCCGCCAGTGTTTAAGGCAACGAATAACAAAGGAGAATGGGATTCGATTATTTGAAATCCGAAAATCAGAGAAGTAGGAAGATTTGCCCACAAATTTTGACTTAACATCCCTTGTTACTTTCCTTTCCTGTCATTTCTTGATTGGAATTCGATAAATTTTGTTTTTATGTGGCTAGAATGGTGAAATCAATTAAACAGAATTGCATATTGTGTAAGTGTCTAGAGGTATTTCAGGTATTGAATTCATGTGCGCCATCCGTGGAACGTCCATTCCACCAAATTTCTGGGTGGTGGTTTTGTTTTTCCTTTTTTTTTTTGGCCTTGAATCTTGGGAATATTTTTAGCTCTGTCTGCTTGATGGCTACCCCAGGAACTGAATCTTGAATTTGCATGGATATTGCAAAGGGCATGTAAAGATATGGTGGTCAATTTGTACTATTACTGAATTGGTATTGTAATTGATATTATAAAACAAGTATAGTAATGTGTAACGCTACTGTAATATATAGGTTGAAATATAAGGGTAATGTTATTGCAATATAAAATATAATATAGTTTTAGTGTTAGACCACCTCAAATGAAAGTTTACTGTTATTTAGTGCAAGGTTCTACACCATAGAGGGTGATGTGATCATTATTTTATGTGCAAGGTTATGGTGCAAAAAGTAATGTTGTTAATATTTTGTAGAATACATAGAAATTGTAGAATGTCAAACATATAAAATGTAAGGTACTTGCATTAGGAAGATTGCTATGCTAGCCTTGATAACTTCTGAATGCGAGCTCCTCATTGTTTATTTGCCATGTTTTCATAATGTGAGGTCATTGAATTTTAAGGTGGAACATATAAAATATGTGTAATTGTAATTTATCGCAAGGGTTTAGAAATCAACAGGGTAACGCGGTTACCATGTATGGTAAAGGACATTTTAATTTTATGGTTATTCGACAAAATAAAACGTTGGTGATTGTAATTTATTGCAGGATTTTCGTAACATAAAATGTAAAATGGTTATCATGTATGGTCGGGGTTATTGTAGTTTGTGGTTGTTAGATAACCTTGTTGATTGCGATTGATGGTTGTGTCTTTATCTTGGGCTGTTAAATTTTAGGGTTAATAAAGTTGTTGTTTATTTATATGCTGACGTTTAGGGTCGGGTTAATTAGGGTCGGGTTAATTTCAGGGTTAGTACTATAATTGGAATTGTCCAAACTCACAGTTGTGTGATATAAGACCCTTCGATCTAATAAATCTATGCAGTTAATCCCAAAAATAATATCTAATATCTTGCACTACGGAAGCCCCTATATACTGATAAATCTAGTCGCTTTGTATGTAAGTCTGTGTGTGTGATTATTTTTGTGTAAAGAATCCAGTGCTGTATCAAGAGTCTCAGGCCCTTTAAAGGCAGGGTTTCCACTCTAGCGACACACCTCTAAGGTCGTATCAGTAGTCTCAGGCTCTTTAAAGGCAGAGTTCCCACCACTGCGACCTCCTGACAGAGATTACTAGTTTTTGCCTGAGCAGTCGACCAGGAGCCTATCTGACATTCTCTCTCTCTGGAGCAGAGTACGAAGATTAAACTCCTTGATTTCCTGTGCAGAAATAGTAAAATCTACTACTATGGATTCTTCCTTCTGTGTTCGTACTGTACATAACCCAGTATGTCATTTTATTCTTGCAGTTACTTGTTGTGTGCCTTATGTCTTCTTGTTGTGATCATCATGGTTGTGTCTTGTTAGTCATCGGGTAGTGACATAGATTCAAGTGTGTCTGTTCCCTTTTTACACACGCACACACACCCTAAAAAAATAAATAAATAAATAAATAAATTTTGCACCTGTTATCAGAGTTGTTGTCGTAACGAGGAGGTTCGTTATAGGAACCAACATGTAGGAGTTGATAAATTCTAAGGACAATGAAATAATTATTTTGAAAAGGAAACTTAAAATGACTTATTAGAATCATGTCCAGACCCCTGAAATAAAGGCTATCCAAAAGGAAAAGGAACAACTTTTGAATGTTATAGCTCAGCTGAATGAATAAGTCAATTTTTTACAACAAAAGATAGAAGTTCTGAAACAAGGAATTTAATCTTCTTCTACAATTTCTTCATCAACAATAACTCAAAAGAATTAGCTAAGACTTTAGTTGATTTAGATCTCAAATAAATTTCGCTAAAGAAATAAAAAAGACAATCCTCTACCCATGAAATTGAAATCAAACTTCTAAAAGAACACGTGGGAGAGAAAGAGAGGCAACTCAAGAAATCACATGGAGAAAAATCAAAATTGCAGGAAGAATTTGATATGTTGAAAAACAAGCTTTCAGGAAAATCATATCTCATGGGAGCTAGACACATTATTTGGGATAAAATTATTAAAAAAATAAATGGAATGTGGAGGTATTTCATGATCATGGAATAAGAGTCTAGTTTGGTCAGAAAGGTTGAAAATGATGTAGAAGTTGCTTTACAAGAATTGGGAAATAAACCTCAGCTATCTAATCAAATAATTAAAGTTCTCAAATCTAAGACAAAAGAGGAATTGAATCAATCTGGTTTTAAGATAGAACAAATACAATCATGGAGGTAGAAATGATTTTTACAGAGAGAAATCTTATTTAGCAGGTCTAAAATAAATTAACACATCTTCAAAAGAATATAGAATGGTTTAATAGCCATTATAAAAGAATAGTGGAAATGGGCTTACCGGAAATTTATGGTAAAAAGGGTTTACTCCCTTTTCCAAAATATCAACCATTGTTAGTAAAAGCAAGAGAAAATTCTAGCAAATTTAAGGGAGCAACAAGCAGGGATGATTTTAAGGATGGAAATTTATTTTAAAATGTAGAAACCTTGGCGAATCTTACTAATCCTTCATATGTCAACTATAAATGTTTGGCGATATTTTTTTAAAAATATTCAAATTTCTAAGTATTTTATATAGTTTTTATAAAATTTGGCGATTTATAAGGTAAAATAATTTTATCCTATATAATTTGGGTGAATCATTTTTAAAATAGTGAATCTCATTTTTGGAAAAACCATGGAAAATTAGCCCATGATCGAAATTTAGCCCCTAAAATCATCCATGGCAACAACAGTTTTGAAAGGGAAAATAATTGTTGATTTACTGGATGAAGATTTCTTTCTTTTGTGGCATCTCAGGAATTTATTTGACTCTCCTCCTACATATGAAAGATATACTAAGGTAGATATTGCCTACAAAAAGATAATTTCTTGTAAATATACATCAAGTCAGGAGTGGGAATGATTGAAGCAACTTTAATGAACTGGCCAACCACTTTGAGAGAATTTAGATATTTTGAAGAATCTATTCCTAGAATTTTGGGACATTTTGTATATATTTTTGTAATTCTAACTTAAGATTAGGAGTAGATAACCAATTTTGGTTATGATCTTGTTTCTATAAAAGAATGTTTTCCAATGATAGAAAGGACTTTTTGAGCCTTAATGTAGCAATAGATTTTCAATAAAGAAATTCACTTTTTGCAGAGATATATGAGATTTTGGTTCTTGTTTCTTTAAGTCATGTTCTCCTTGTGTGATGTTACATATGTTCTCATAATTTACTTTCTTCAAATTATTGTGTTTGATGTTGTGAATGGTTGCAATTTAATACAACTTCTACTACAGTTTGTCTATTAAACATTTACTGAGGTATAGATTTTCCTATGTCTCACTGTGAGCAATATAAGACCTATATATGTATGATATGTTTATCATTTATTTAATCAAATTCATAACATGGACACATATATTTTTATTTCTACTATTGGCTACCTTACTTATCTTAATTGGCTACCTTACTTTGTATTTCAATTTTGTTTATCTGAATTATTCTTCCCATCTTATGATAATTTCTAAAAAGTCTTAAAGAACGAGATCCGACCTCTGTATTTCTACTTATAAAGTTATTGGAATCCCATACTTATTTTTAAGTCAAAAAAGAATTATTAAATAAAGAATCATTTACTTTGAGATGCTCTAACATTGTTTGTTGAGCCACAAACAATATTAGGATTAACATATTTTTGGTGTCTTTGTTGGGGATAGAATTGAAAGTGCATTTTACCTAGGGTAAGACAAATATTCGATCTAATTTTGTAGGGTGAGCATAAATTAGACATCAAAAGGCTCTTCATTAATTCACCTGGAGACTCTACACTCTCAAGGACCTACTTATTTTTATTGGCAACTTCAAAGCTAGAATTTAGGAGAAAGAATACTAGACATAATCTAGACAAAAAACAAACTACACTTGTCTCAAATCCAGAAAAAATCCTGAAGCCTAAGGGTTATCAAAGACAAAATTCTACATCAGCAAGTAAGGTCTATCATCCCAAAAAAATTCAATCTAAGATTACTTCTTCTGAAATCAAAGTTAATAATGTTGATCTTAAATTAACAACATCTGAATCTGAAGTTGGTCCATCTTGGATTCATACTTAAACTTCTGAAGAAGTAGTTAATATTGATGAGTCAAAAGCTAGTGTTGTTAGCTCTTCCAAGATAGAAAGTTATGAAACAAAAACTTCCTTCACTAATTCACCTATTAGTATTCCACATATAAAATTAGAAAGGTTTGATATTGAACCTACTGAGGTTAAATTATATGACTTGAAAGGTAAAATTCAATCTTTAGATGAAATTATTTTTGGAGACAAACCTTTTCATACTGAAGAAAGAGTTTATAATTTGGAGGTTAAGGAGGAATCACTAGTACCTGGTCTGATTTATCCTAGGCCTAAGTTTATCCTTCTTGAACCTATGGCTTCTATCCTTGAACTTTCAAAAGATTATTCTTCATATTTTGATTCTTCTATTGTTATATCTCTTATTTATTCTTATCAACTCAAAGAAGAATATACTTCTTCTCAAATTTTACCTGAAGTTTATTATTCACCTACATTGAAGTATCCTTCACCTTATTAGTATCTTGCTAATATTCGTTGCTATTTCCCTAAAGCTATCAAAACCTTAGTTGAGAAATATTTATAAATATTTGACAATCTACATTTCGAATCTCACATCTCATCTCCAAAATCAAGCATGGATGGAAATATCCCTCAAGGGGGTGCACAAGTAAACCCACCACCTCCTCCTCCTCCAAAATTATTTAATAAAGTATCTGCTAGGTATGCCCCTTTGATATTAACTACTAATCTAAATGATCTCCCTGATAATTATGTGAAAAAACTACCCAAATTCAATGGGGAGAGTGATGTGATGGTTGTAGAACATTTGGTATTATTTGAAGGTTTTGTTGATGTGGATGGAGTAGAACATGAGGATATATATATGAGGCTTTTAGTACAAATGTTTGAGGGAGAAGTAAGACTCTGGTTTACGAGATTACCTCCTAAATCCATTGATTCTTATGAAGCCTTAGAAGATGTTTTCCTTAGACAATGGGGGGGGAAGAAAGACCATTTATATTATTTGATTGAGTTTGGGGCATTGAGGAAAAATAACAATGAGTCTGTATAAAACTTTATTAAAAGATTCAATAAAACATACAACAAAATTCTTGTTGATGTTAAGCCATCACAACCTACTGCAAAAGTTACTTTTGTTGGAGCCTTTGACCCGAACCTTGCATTACTATTAAGAGAAAGAAGGTCAAGAAAATTATCCGGAATGCAAGAGGATGCAATAGAAATGGAATCTAACATGATAACATAAGGTAAATTAAAGATTAAAGATGAAACTGAAGCTAGAGAAAATAAAATATTTAAAGAACAAGGAGGACCATCAGGCTCAGGGAAAGGTATTCAAGATGATAAAATTGATGAAATGGCTAAGTTAATCAAATATTTAGCTAATAAGTTATCTAGGATGGAAATGGAGAGGGTTAAACCTGAACCTAATATCATAAATCATAATCAGTGTAGGAGAAATTTCAACACTAACCCTCAAATTCAATAGAGACCTCCTAGAAATAATGATCAGAAACTTCAAGCACTATTTAAAACTGAAACCTTAATAGATGATGAGGAAGAACATGAAGAAATAGAAGAAGAAATCAATTTGTTTGATGATGATGAAAATATTCCACATGTTTTTGATTAATTGGGTTGGTTGTCATTGATGTCAACCCTTGAAGAAAGTCTATTAGCGAATTCTGGTAGCACAAAGGTATGGGTAAGGAACCCAAGTTTGTTTGAGGTATAATGGAATGAATATCAATGAATTTATAGGTAATACTATTCTAGATGAATATTACATGGCATGTCATTTCCGGTGATATGTGGAACGTCACATAACTCCTCACGGTTAGAGAGTTATGGCCTTGTGAAGTTGGAGAACCCTCATGAGTTATCTAGAAGCCCCTAGAATGTCAAAGAAGTCAAATTACTCTAGAAAATCCTAGAAGAAGTTTGACTATTCAAAGTGGGTAAAACTAGGAGTTAATCATGGGTATAGTTGTTACATTAAGAAAATAAATTAAATAATAAAGAAGTTGCAACAAGAAGTTTTGAGTAAAGAGAAATTATTTAAATAATAAAGTAGTCAAAGTGGTTAAGTGGACAAAATGGCTAAGTGGACAAAATGGCTAAGTGGACAAAGTTGGTTAAGTGGACAAAGTGGCTAAATGGACAAAGTTAGTTTAGTGGACAAAGTGTCCAAGTGAACAAAGTTGGTTAAGTGGACAATGTGGCTATGTGTGTAAGTTTTAAACCTGTGAAGTAAAGCAATGCATATAGATTCTTAAGAAAAACAGAAATTAATCAATGGCTCATTCACATAGTACACTGAGATTTATACCGGAAACTCTCAACCGGAAAAACCTTTCTTATATTCATTATATCAAATTTCACCATTCACTGTATAATATATACAATGTTTTTAGGTATTCCGTAGATACCAAAACCCTAATCCATTAATCCGGGATTAATTTACAAAACCGCTAAAAATAGCAAAAACCACCCAAAAAAAAAAATCGGGGCGT
>JASDQU010031750.1:0-12193 GCA_032191745.1 Picea mariana | reverse complement strand
AAAGACATTCTTTTTAAGGAGTGAAGTTAGGGAAGTTGCAATTTTTCCACAATTTTTCACAAATTTCCTATAGTAGCCTATAATTTCTAAGAATCTGTAATGTCCCTAATCCAGAACCCTTGGTAATTGTACATATAGGTTGGCGAGATGATTGGTAGGAAGAATAAATTTAATGAATATATAGGTTGGTGAGTTGTTCTGGTGTTGCGTGTATCTGAGTAGTGCACATAAAATTGTTAACAAGACAAGGTGCACACATTTTTATGTGTTGCACACACCTGGGTAAGTGTGTATGATTGTAACTTGTGTATCAATATGCTGGGGATTTTTGTGTGAGGACAAAGAATTAGATTCTACACATAGTGAAACCTGATTTGGTGCATGACGCCTAGATGATTGTGCATGAAGTTGTGTTTTGTGATCTGAATGCTAGTGCACACAATTTTTTTTTCTTAAGTTTGTATTGAAAAGAGAATGTTTCTTCCATTGTTATAAGTTGTGTGGCATGACTCAAGTTTGTGTTGAGCGCATTACTTAAAGAGATACTGCGTGGATTATGTTTAATGTAGATTCTATGTAGTGAACTTCTAGAGTAACATTGGTCAGTGGTATGTTGTGAATGTTACAATTTGGTTGACTTAGTGTTCCTGAAGATGAGGTTGTGTGACGTGGCCAATCTGGGGTGAATGGGTATGTTACAAAGTGGTATCAAAACTTTGCCAAAGTGTTTTATGGAGTAGCATGTGCCATGGACCAACCTAGGTGGTTGGGGATGTGAAAAATTTGTCTTAAAACTTTTGGTTCAACAGTGGACTTATATGGGCTAGAGATTAACATGAATAGATATGTGCACTGAGAATTGGTACCACATAGGGAAGAGTTAGTTTGCACGAAAAACCATTGGTGCATAGTATATATTTGTGATACACAAAAATAAAGTGATGTGCGGGTGTGCAAACTAGAGATTGGGATGTTAAAATCATCCAAGAAACCCGAGGAAAGGAATTTTGAAAAAACGGTGCAAAGTTTTCATGTAGTTATTGCATGAAACCATCTAAAAAATCTTAATTGCCTGCACATTTTTCATAATTATCGGCGATTAAGAGCAGGACATAGTCAATGTAGAAGGTTAAAAGCATGGAAGATGCGTAGAGGACTTACAGTCCTGAGGATGAATTCATAGATATGTATGTTGGGTTGGGTGTTGATGGTACTGAATCTAAGGAAGAGCACAAGAACTTGGTATAAATTGTAAGAGTGTTGCAGAAAGATGTTCAAATCTATAAGGTTGATAATGAGAGGCTTATGAGAGCCAAGGTGCTACAAGATGACTTCAATGTCAAATTGATGCAGATTCTAAAAAAAATAGAAAAGAATATGGATAAGAATATATAAACAAGTAGATCAAGAAGATACAGGTCTCATGATGAGAAAATAAGAGAAGAAAGAAGTGTTGGTAAGCATTCTTCCAGGAAGGTACGCAGTAGTTCAAGTACATCTCTTGTTAGAAAGCATAAGAGAAGGATTGCGTTGGACAAACTACAGGGAGAAATGAACAAGATCAAGCCTCCTACCTCTGATAGTGAGCACAAGAAGGAAGAATATGCAGAGACATGTTTTTAGGTATGATAAAGTACTTCCAGTTGCATAGCTATTCATCGCATGCATAAAGATAAATTTCTATCTATCAGTTAAAGGGAAAGGCATCAATGTGTTGGGATCAATATGTGCAAGTGAAACACATTGATGATAAGAAAGTGCCTTGGAGAGATTTAAAGAGGTATTTCAAAAATAAATACTTAACTAAGAGGTACTATGAAAATAAAATGGAGTAATTAAAACTCAAGCTTGGGAGCATGACAATTGGTGAGTACGAAAGAATATTTTTAGAACTATTTAATTATGTACCTTTTATCAAGGACGAACAAGTGAATATCTATAGGTATCTGAGTGAGATTCCCTCATTTATCAGTGACAAGATACAATATGATGACCCGAAGATGTTGGAATAAACCATATGGCACATTAAGTTTCTTTACGAACAATAGAGGGTAAGGTGGAACATAGGAAAAAGGGAGTCAAGCCATCGTTTTACAGAAATACTATGCAAGGACAGATGAATCTCCAGGAGCCCATAATGTCAGCGACAGTGGGACAAAATTCATGGAAGAAACCTATGCAGTGTTGGGTTTGTGGTGTAAATCATATGCGCAAAGATTTCCATCAAAGAGGTGATAAAGCGAGGACTACACGCAGTGTTCAACAAGATGCAATATTTGAGGACATGGGTAGAAATGTGCCAAGGATTTGCGTTGCGCCAGATAATAAGAAGGTTGAGTTTTAGTCGCACATGATCAAGCTAGAAGGTAATATTAATGACCAAATTATTTATATTTTAATTGACTCAGGAGCTAGTCATAGTTATCTAGATCTTAATATGGTGGAAAGATTCAATTTTCCAAGAAGCAATCTTGGAAAGTGTTCATTGGTGAAATTAGATACAAGAGAAAAAAGGAAAATTAATGAGATGGTTAGGGAATGTCCAATAAAAATGAATGGGCTGTGCACTACAACTGAGTTGAATATTATACCTTTGGGTTCATAGGATTTCCTAATTGGTATGGATTGGCTGGACGAGTACCATGTTTTCTTGTATTGTTACAATAAGGAATTTACTTTCCTAGATAAGAAAGGAAATTTGAGATGATTTTAAGGAATTCCAAGAGTTGTGACTATCGGGGAAATTTTAGCATTGCAGTTGAATAAAAATTACATGAAGGGATGTCAAGTATTCACAACACACATGGAAGAGGAACCTAAGGATTAGATCTAAGTGAAGAAGACTGCACAATACTGAAAGAGTATGATTATATCTTTAAAGAGATACCAAGATTTCCTCTGAAAAGAGATATTGAATTATTTATAAACCTGATATTGGTCCGAGCAACACCTGTATCCAAGACTCCTTAGAGGATGAATACACCAGAGTTGAAGGATTTGCAAATGCAACTTGAAGAGCTTCTGAAGAAGGGATATATACACCCAAGTGTGTCACCTTGGGGTGCGCCAGTTTTGTTCGTGAAGAAGGATGGTATGATGAGACTTTGTATCGACCTCAAACATTTGAACAAGGTAACAATGAAAAACCAATATCCTTTGTCAATGAAAGATGATATATTTGATCATGTGAGGGTTTAATTGGTTAGACAATGCATTAATGTAATCATTATATTGAAGTGCAATAACAAAAATATAAAACAATATTATTATAAAAAAATATTGATTCTAAAATGATTAACTGAAAATTTGTAAAAGATAATGAATTAAAAGATATACATATCATTGCATTGTATTCTTTTAAACTTACTAGAAAGTACATGCCATAATATAGATGTTTGTGTGTTTTGAGGCATCATAGACACTGGTGCATATTAATTATAAGAACACACCGATACATACTATTGAGAAAATGCATCGTTTTGTAAATTCTATAATGTACAATAATACCTATAGTTTCAAAATTCTACGGTGCTCACATTTGAAATATACACTGGGGCACTAAATATAATTTATGTACCGATGCATTATTATTATTACAAGCACTCTGATTCTATGTATTATTTACACACTGATTATTTTACTATAATATACACAACGATGCGTACTAAAAAAATGTCATTGCCATCTCACCTTGAATATTCAAAATTTCACTACCCTTCGATGCACATGGAAAAAAAGATACCGGTACGTACTAATTACACAAGCACTGGGGCACATGATATATTAAATTCAATGGGTCTCAAGATAACTTGATCGCACTAGGAATAAATATAACTTAAACACACCAGGGAAGACAAATCCTAAAATGCAATGGTGCTTCATATGAATACAAGGTTGAACTGGTGCGTAATGGTTATAAAAGCACCGAGGTGTTTTTTTATTATCTTAAGTTCTGGAGTGTTTGTATTATATTAATGCACTGGTGCATTGTGTTATTTTAATGTGCCAATGCATTTTTGTCAATAATGCACTGATGTGTTTAAATAAGAACAACACCGAAAAATGAACTTTTTCTACAACCTCCACCCACCCTATTTTTTTAAGTTATATGAAACATCCGGTAAAACCTCCACAACCAATAACGAAGGTTGTAGTGGAGTTTTTTTTTTAATTTTGCCAAATTTTGTAACAGTAAAAATCTTCTCAAAAACCTCTGCTAGAAGGTGTTCTCCTTGTAGTGGAACAAAAATAGTGTGGAAAATTTTCACATCCATTGTGGAAAACCCTTCTTTCTACATCCAAGCTACGAAATCCCTACACAATCTTGAGTATTAAGAATTTGAGCATTTTGTCATTGCATTATTATTCAGACATGAGTGTAACTTCACAAGAATTAAAAAAAAAGGTGGCTCCACTGACACCCTTATTTGGGACCTATCTCAATAAATTTCTCTCTTCACGTTGATCACAATGGTACCCCTTTTTAATAAAACCTTTTTTGTGTGGATCCACCTGCCCTACCCGTTACCCTTTGACAAAATTAAATTAAAATTAAAATTATGACACATACTATTATTTCTATGGTCACTATATTATTATCTCCACAAATTACCATTGAAATAATGGGACACTATAAGGCAACCATGTGGCAAATGATATTTAGAGTGACATTAACAATGTTTAATATTAGTTTCACTTCATTTCTAATAACAATGTGTCATTAGCTAGTCTTATGTGAATATTTTCTTGTGTTTCATCAACCTTTTACATCCCAATCTTAAATTAAAACTCTGAAATTTAAAAATTTAAATTAAAAATAATTTTTTTTTATATAAATTTGAATATGCTTCCAATCTTTTTTTTGTAAGTTAGGAAAATATATTAAATCCGGCTAAAGAGAAAAAGTTACATATGTCGGTATATCCCGAGAGATCTTGGCAACATCGCCCTGGTGGGAAACCAATGCTGCCACATGGCCATGGAGTTTCCAGTTGTCCATGCAATGTTCAAAAACTGTAAGAAACAAAAATTGTGCTAATCCTACAGCTAGGATGCCACACAGGATGGAACCATGTAAAATAAACTGTCTAGAAACATAAAAAAAACCCGAGAAACCTGAGAAAGTTGGGATCATCCGAAGCTGAGGTCGGGCCTTCGTTCTTCTCATTGGTCCTTCGTAGTGTCCTTACCCAGAATCCATGTGTCTGTGATGGTATGCTAGAGATCCCGAAGAAGAGACTACATAAGGTCCTCATGACGAACCCATCTATCATCCCTGTTCCGTAAGTCCTTGATGGCACACTTGACGTCCATGATTGAGCTCTGGATGAAATCTAGAGAATTCTTCAAATTCTCCATCCCATCGCACCGAGAACAGGAAATTTGGGGTGGAGCATCAAAGGATGAAGAGTGGCAAGCGAGAGAGGGGAGAGGGGAGGAGGAAGAAGAGAGAGGGGCGGTCGGGCTAGGGGGAGCGGAGGGAGGAGGGTGACGAGTTGGATACTGGTGGATGGGTGGCGGCTATGGGTCGAGTTTAGGAGAAAAGCCAAGGGAAAGGACAAAGGAGGTAATTCTCGAGTGGTGGAACGGTCAGGAGGGTGTTCTGAAGAGGAGGCGTGAACATGGTCAAGGGGGAGTTCTGGAGTGGAGGCGCGGAAAGGAGCCTGAGGCAAGCTCTGAGGAGCTTGCCTGCCATGACCCCTCGAATTTCGACCTCTCGCTACATACCAATACGCCCCACGCTTTGACTTACCTCATTGGAGAGTCATCGTGACTATGATCAGGACAGGAGGGGAGGGAGAGAACCAAGGAAGGAGCTGGGGGTAGAGCTCGAAACAAAGGTGGAGCAGAGGAAAAATCTCGAGCCAGAGCCAAAGAGAAATACAAACTGGTGGGTGACTGCGAGGAGCGAGAGGCTGATAACGCGAATTAACCATGAGTTTCCCCATCTTAGGCCAAAAACCAATGATTGAGGGAAAATGATGGGACTGGTTTGGCAGCCAACCCATCGCATTTACCACCCGTGTGAATTGGAGCTCCATTACCATAAACTTCTCTATGTGAAAATGAATGCGTGGGTATGTCAATCAAAATTTTAAATGCATGGATTAAATGCCTAGAGTGAGTGCGAGTTGGGGTGACGTGGTGTGGCGTGGGTCCACCCATTTTTCCATGTGCTCGTCAATCCCAATGACACACCATCCTAGGAATATATTCCCAATCTTAAATTAAAACTCTAAAATTTAAATATAAAATATAAACTTATTAATTTTTTTATAAATTTGAATATGATAATGGTAAATATATATTTTTTTTCTTTTAAAATAAATCCTATATATACTCTCTCACTCAATCATTCATCATCAATTATGACACTAATACCATTTCTAATTTTCACAAAGAACTCTCTCACTCAATAATTCATCATCAATTATGCCACTAATACCATTTCTAATTTTCACAAAGAACTCTCTCACTCAATAATTCATCATCAATTATGCCACTAATACCATTTATAATTTTCGCAAAGATTGGAAGGGCTTATAGATATAGTGATTATCAAATAAATGCATGATTTTAGTGAAGGATTTTCTTACACAAAAACTTATGTATATTTCAATTAGAATTTCTATGTTGATGGTGTTTAAAAGAGAACCAAACTTTAGAATTAGTGTGGTTATTTTTATTTAAAAGGATTTATAAGTAATTCAATATTATAGTATATGTTGTTATATATTAGAGATTTAAAAATAGTTAAAAGGGAGTTCAGTAGATTATATGGTATTTATTAAAGGGATGAGGGTTTTTTTGTTTGTTTTAATTAAATTAGGGATATATATATTGTGAGGAGATGAGGAGAGTTGGCAATGCTAGGAGATTTGTGCTTGTGGTTTTTTTTGTTTTATGAAAGAGTGGTGTAATACATATCTAGTATTTGTACCTTATAGATATTTTCAATAAACTATGTAATTTTTTTAACAAACAATGAAAATGACCAAAGATTTCATACTAGAGGGATATGAAACTTAAATTTTTTTGACTCCTACTAAGCATGTTCATGATTTTTATTAAAAGCTCAAGTATTTTTATTAGAAGCTCAAGTAACATATGATAAAAAAAAATTCTAAAGTAGATGTTAAATACACATGTCAAATATTGAAACCAACATGCTAAAGGTAGAAATAAAATTGGGTATCCTCTAATCTCCCTTTCACTTGTAGTTTCATCAATCTTCATGTTTCTTAGTCCCTCTTCCTTTGTAGGTTCCTCTTTGTCTAGCTTCCTACAACAAACTAGTCTGCTCATTCTCTATAGTTCTTTGTGTCACATGCATATGACTTTCGAGGTTCGACTAGTGTACTCAGGTTGTTCACCGTTGAAAATAAAATGCTTGATATACTACAAGAGACGAATGAGTGCAAGATCCTTCGGCGTGAATCTAAAGGTCTCACAGAACTATCTAGACAACACTTCCCAATTTCATGTATGTCTCCTAGTTTCTTCTTGCACGTACTAGCTTCAAGAGATAGGGTCTAAGGTGTGAACAAAGTGGTGTACCCATTCTTGTATAAAATAGATTTTCTTTGTCCATCTCATCTAACAAAACCAAACATGTTCTTCAAGATCTCACATATATTTGTACCTGTTCTGCAATTCTAAATCCTGAGAGGGTTAGAATCAGAGAGTCATCTGTTGTGCTACCCATCGTGCCGAGTGTGTCAAATTGTTTCTTATGAAAAAATGTTTTTAAAAAATGGTACTTACAATTTTGGTGAAAATAGAGAGATATTTAGTTGGAAACAAGTATTAAGAGGGGTATTAAAATTCAAATTTTGGAAAGTAGAAACAAAATTAGAGATTTTTTTAACACCCCACAAACATGCATACTATGACATAAGTTTATTGCGTGATTCTCCATATATTTGTTATAAGTTTATTGAGTGATTATTCATATATTTGTTCTTCGTTCTTTAATATGATTTTGTTGTCATCATTTTCTTTATATATTAATGACATTCCATAAAACGCTCACCCTTGTCTTATAACCACCTATGTCAAAAGACACTAACAACACTCTTCTCTTATGATCACCTTAGTCTAAAGCTACAAGTATGAACTCTTATCAAAGGAGCCAAACAACCATGATCTCTGCAAGAGCAAGGTACATAGTTCGATTCTAAATGCATAAAGAGAATCCAATGCATACTAGAGGTTACAATTGGAAGAAGACAATAGGTAAATGCTACCAAATTATCTAGCAAAACTAGACCCTTCATAGCCATTGAACTTTCCCTCCATCATCTATTCCATTTTCTACTTCTCTCTAAAAGCCATAAAAAGCCTTCCATGCTTTAACAAACATAACCAAACTATTTGTGAATCATAACTATGATTTATATAGTAACCAATTACATGAGATGATTGACATCCAACATCTAAAAGATGCAAATTCAACCAAAAAAAAAATACTCCCATCATAGCATACATAAAATTGGAATTCAAAACCTCTTTATAAAAAACTTCATACACATTGTTTATCCATCCAAAAATCTCATGCATACTCTTTATAAATGTTTCGAGGATCTTCTATGACCATTTTGGAAAAGCAAGTTGAATGTGTTCCGTGAATCATTTGAAGTCGTTAAAGTAGTTATAACCTCATCCATTTGTGGTGCTTGATGTTAGATTTACATGGGAAAAAAACTAGATTGCTTGGTTCGATAAGTCATCCATTCACATAGTTATTAGTCCCAGCCTCACTAGAGGACTATAGCAATCGCGTAGCAGTCAACATGCTTTGACCGTAGATTAATATATGCTTTTTGCTATATTAAATAGTGCATTTTGCATTGTTTATACATTGTTTTGTATTAGTTTTGTTTGTCAATAATTTTATTAAACTATTTTGATCAAAATTTAAAAAATATGTAATAAATATTTTAAATTGATAAATTTAATTATTCATTGTTTATACATTGTTTTGTATTAGTTTTGTTTGTCAATAATTTTATTAAACTATTTTTATCAAAATTTAAAAAATATGTAATAAATATTTTAAATTGATAAATTTAATTATTCATTGAGTTAACAATGTTGATGTGACTTAATTGTTCCTGGTATATGTACATTTTATTTAAGTATTTATCAAAATTTAATATTCATTTGAAATATAAGTATATCAAAATGTTTACAAGGAGCCACGTCACTGCAAGGTGGCCGCCTCCTCAGTCTAGAAAGGGCTGGATAGCGGCACCGCCTTCTCTGTCGGCTCAAACTTACTGTCTCCTCGACTTACTAGCTCTGCAAGAACCAGGTAGCGCAGGAGGCTGTACATATTTTACTGTGGCCTCTACAAGTTTCACGAATCAGCGTGCATTGGTAACCATGAAGAAACCCAGAAAGGCTAATGCTAAGCCAGGTAATGGGCTAATCTGTTGACTTTATTGACAACAATTGTATTATTTCTGAGGGCTATGAGAAATAGAAAATAATTTGCCTTTAATCTAGCGTTTTGTAGCCTTGAATCGGTCAGTTAAAATCTCTCAATCTCTTTACTAAAGACTTTTTTCTGCGATTCTGCTTTAAATTCCTGCCCCCAAGCTCCCGCACACCGGGCTCGACCTATTGATAGGGCCTTTATGCAGCGGTGAACATCAACTTTTCGGGCCTTTAGCCCCACACACAGGTGTGGGTGAACTGAACAGGCGCACCCCGTCCTTTCTCCAAGCACCTCTACCCCTTGGTACATGGACGACTAGTTGAGACGATAACTCGTGAAGCATTCTTCCAAGCCTTTGGTAATGAGAAAGAGATAGACGCCGTCTGTCTTCCCCACTACTTAAAAGGCCTCTGCCCCCCTGTTTCTAATGATGGTGGTCGGCAGCGCCTTCAGCTACGTTTTTTGATTCCTTAGCAGGCAGAGGTGGGTGGTCGGTGAGCATGCGATATTCATAAGTGGTAAAGAGGCAGTTCACTGGTAGAGAGTATGCGCATAGCTAAGCCTCCTTCCCTCGCGATTTATTATAAGAACTATGTGTTGTGCAAATTCTTATTTGTGCTGTGCTGTGTATAACTAGACCCGGCTTTTAGTTGTAGTAGCTTAGGCCCTTGCTTCTTCATGTCTAAAGGTAGTATTTTATTTTTTTGACTCAGTAAATTACTCCATTGCAAAATTACAACATAGTACAAACTAATTTTGGTTGCAAAATTGGCACCACCATACTTCATGTCTAAAGGTAGTATTTTATTTTTTTGACTAGGTAAATTACTCCATTGCAAAATTATTACATAGTACAAACTAATTTTCGTTGCAAAATTGGCACCACCATAGCAAACTGTGAACACTCAGTAATACACTCAGGGAATGCAAAGAGAAAAGCAATGCATTATATACCCATGAGGAGAAAAGACTTAAAAACCATTTTCGTCCATTTCAACCCCTGCAACAGGAGCATTCAAGTATGGGAACGAACCATCTCCATGGGAGACGAAGCTTCAGTGGATTGTTCGTCTGGCAAGGGAAGTACTATCTGGAATGAAAGCCACTTGAGTGGAGAGGCCACGAACTCGAACTTGTAGTTCCAATAAAGCCCGTGCAAATCTTCTTCAGACAAATCCCTCAACCGTCTTGAAGTGTTGTTATTCTCATGCTCTCTTCTATCCATACTGCCAAAAACCTGAAAGAAAATGAGCTTGAACTCCAGTGTAGATGACCCGTCAATCGTCCAGTGGAAAATTCTTGTCTGGGACTCGCTCTTCGATCTCCACATTGAACGAATTCGGGTTATCTCTCCCTGACCCTAAGACCCATCCAACTGACCTATTGATTCCAAGCCGGCTGGCTCAGCGATCCATCCCATCTAGCCATTTGTTGGAACGGTTCGAATGCCTGAGGGCCAGTACTACCTACCTTCCTAACCCTACACGGATGGGCGTTACGCCTTAGCTGCATGTAACCCGGGCACAAAACTAATGGGTTGAAATCATTTGCTGGTGGAATTTTCTATAGAGCTTTAGAGCCGGTCATGTCAACCATATTGACCAAGCCAAAAACTTATGACAGGACGATAACTTGTTCTTTGGTTCTTGATAGAAAATTATTGATTGACAGCCTGTGTTTTTTGCCAGGTGTTGTGTGTTGTTTCACTACCATGCTGCTACAAGGTATTTTATAAATAAATGAAGCCTAAAACTGCATGGTATATTGCAGAGTAAGATAGTGAATGACAGAGTAACTGAAGCGGAGGATTGTAGAACACTTTCAGGTATGTTTATGTTCCAAAATACTTGTTTACTTATATTAGTTAATTTTAATATTGGTCTTACTTCAAATTGTATATAATTATATATAATTAAATCTGTAAGTGGAAGGGGAGTACAGGCTTTTAGTGCTTTTATTTCTCAATTATATACTATTTAATTTTAGTATTGGTCTTACTTCAAATTGTATATGGAGCACGTTTCTAATCCTTTTATTTTTCAATTATTACAGGTTTTTAGTGTTTTTATTTTTCAATTATTAATAACTAAATGGAAGGGAATAATGCTAAAATCCAATCTAAAACTCATGATATAAAATTGATTTTTAATATAATCTAAGTAAATAGGGCTATTCGGCTATTCTTTTAGTCACCTAGAAAATTAGAGATTTTGAAAGGAGGTCATGCAATCAAATCCTCATGTTCGGTTAAGTTCGTGGCCTCTAAGTTCAACTACTAATCAATTATCAATAGCCCTATCCCTCTTCCCATGCCCTATCCCTCTTCCCACGGGTGATTTACAACAGAGAAACAAAAATACTGATCAACCCAACTGTATACGTTAATCTCGTACTTCGTGAAAATATACTTGGAAATAATGGAGAAAGCGCCAGTGGTAAGCACCAGTTATAAGCTTCAGTTGTAGGCGTGTTAAGAGTCAGTTCTTAGTTAAGAGTCTAGTTGTCTTTGGTTTGCATGTAACCGACTTGGTAGAGTCTTTTCCTATATAAGGATGTAATCTGTCTTCATTGAATAATATAGAAGTGAGCATAGCCTTACCGTGTTGTTTGTTTCGCATATTTTATCTTGGTATCAGAGCCACGGGGAGAGGGCCTGGATAGCATGCATAAACGTTTTTGGAGGGCGAGCCGTGAAGGTTATATTCATTTTGCATGCGTGGAGGTTTTATTGATAAATCGTGAAGGCACAACGTG
>JASDQU010031749.1:12735-24068 GCA_032191745.1 Picea mariana | reverse complement strand
TTTGTTGAGGATTATAGGGAGTAGTGAGTTCCCTCTTGATCCCAACATCTTTGCAGAAGTTCACAAACTCTTTTGAGGTGTATTCTCCTCCATTATCTTCTGCATAGGACTCCTTCTGCTTTGCTCTCTCTCTTCGGAAAATGGTTCTTGATGTTCTTTCCTTGTGCACATCCATTGCATACGCCTTCATGGTCAACCTTGAGTTCTGGTAAACCTGTACTGCTTTGCATATGTATGGTAACGCCTTGTAGTTAATGTGAGCTAATCTTCTATGCCAAAGTTCACATGGATTCTCAATGGCGTGGGTCATGGCAACTTCTGAGTGACCCTTTAGCTTATACAAGCCACCTTCTTCTTTTCCAATGATGATTGCTTCTTTTAAGGTTTCTCCTTTAGCTCACATACGAACTTCTCCATCTATAAAGGCAACTCTGAAGCCTTTCTTCTCTAATGCTGATATGGAGAGTAGGTTCTTTGTCAAACCTGGTACATATAGTACGTCCTTCATCTTCATTGCATTTCCTGAATTAAGCTTGTAGTTTGATTCTCCCACTCCCTTGATGGGATATTGATAATCATCTCCAAGTGTCACTTTTTGAGAAAACTTCTTTTTTGATATGTAAGAGAGAATATCTCTTTGTCCTGACATGTGCTTGGAGGCACCGCTATCAATGAGCCAAGTGTTCTCTCCAGGTGTTACCGATCCTGAGAGGGCCGAGATTAAGACATGTTCTTTAATTTGTTCTCTTAACATCTTTGTGGGTGGCTCTTCATCTTCAACTGCATGGGCATGGTGCCTCTTTTGTTTCCTCTTGTATTCTTCTCGTCTAACTGGACAAATTTCTCAATGTGTCCCATCTTGTCACAATGGTAGCATTGTACAAATGAATAATCTCTTTCCTTTCGTTGTCCTTTCTTCTGGAATCTCCTTGGGTGAGATTCTTTATGACTGAATTTGTTTTGGGGTTGAGACTCTTTGTAAGTCTCTTTCTAGAAGTAAGACTTCTTTCTTCCTCCTTTAGTGTGAGTAGCTAGGGCTTGATCTTCATCTCTTGCTAGTAAAGCCTCTCGGTTAGCTACTCTTGTTTCTTCTTGGATGCATTCTTCCCATAGACTGTCAAACTTCAATTTCTCCGTTCTGGCACAAATCGTTTGGATGAATGCATCCCAAGGTCTTGTTAGACCATTTAGGGCCGTCATTATAAGTTCTTCTTCATCTATAGTATCTCCAATTGCTTCTAGTTGTTCTTTGAATTGGGATATTCTGGAGAAGTATTCTTGGATTGATTCTCCTTTCTGCATTCTTGTATTTTTGAGCTGAGTTCTAAGATTCATCTTCCGGTTTATGTTCTTTCCTTCATATAGTCTGTTTAGGGTATCAAACATTTCTTTCGAAGTCTTCTTTGATGACACATAGGGAATCAAGTGATCTTTGATTGAATCTGCAATGATTCTTTTGGCCCTGATTGTGTCCTTTTGGTGCTTTGCTTTCCCTGCAGCATCGGCGGGCTCCGATACTTCTTTGACGAATCTTGCTAGGTCATTCTCTTCAAGAATGAGACCAATCCTATACTTCCAGGCACGAAAGTTTTCCACACCTTCTAGCATGTCAACAAGCTTAACGCTTGTAGACATCTTTTACTTGAAGCTGGGAAAATGTCCAAAAATGTAAATGTTCAAAATCAAATTCTGAACTTACCAGGAGGTGTGCTTTGTTGAGGCGAGTAGCCTAGTGTGCTTGGATTTGAGAAAATCCAACTTTTACCCCTCCAAACTTGATCTGCGGATTTCTTGATTGGTGCTTCTGGTTTTCTGGTACCTCTGGTACTCTGGTACTTCTGGTTTTCTGGTACCTCTGGTACTTCTGGTACTTTGTGAAACTAGGGTTTCACTTTCCAGGAGATTTGGCCACTGAAAAGGTGCGCTGAAGGTGCCAAAATGATCCTTGGGGGAGGGCACACTTTTCTAGATGGTTTTAGGGCTGAAATACTTCACCAACAAAAAAGCCCTAATTTGCATGTACGACAATAGTGACATTTTTCACTTTCTCTTGTGAAAGATGCTCTCTTCAGCTTAGCTCTGATACCATGTTAAGGTTTAACCTATTATTAGAGTTCTTTGCATTTCAATAGATAACAATAGCATAAGATAGGATCACTGAGAAATACACAATCACAAGAGACACATCATTTATCCTGGGAAACCCTCATGGGGCAGAAAACCCAACAAAACTTCCTTAATATAGATAGCCAATTCAATGCCAAGAGATAACTCAAACAAGTACAAAAAGTCCTCTCCCAAAGATGCGCCTCTCTCTCTCTCTCTCTCTTCTCCAACTGCAGCTTCAAAACTTGTCTCTCAATGAACAAGTGAGTGTGTGTCTAAGTGAGGCGCTAGCCTCCTTATTTATACAAGTCTGGCACACGTGGAAGTGTCTTTTCACTGGCAGGGCCAACTTCTTCTTCTGGGTGATTATAACCACCTTTATTATATTTCGGGGCTTCTTTAATATATTCTGAGGCTGACTTCTCTTTCTGCCTATTACAATTACATTATGACCAATCCACAAAAGGGGATTTGGTCCTTTACAGTAGCCGACATGATCAATCCACAATGGGGATTGATCCAATGAATAATATATCAAATAATAATTAGAATACACTTTGCAGTTACATTATTTCAACAGTGTCCCCCAACTAGTCTCTTGAAAGAAAAAGAAATAAGAATAAAAGATAAAAGGCATGAATGGGATTGGAAACATTTGCATCCATAACAAGGTGCAACTCACCCTTTTCAGAGGCACCCACAGGTAAGCCATACATTTCCCTGCTATCACTGCACCCATTGCCCAGACATCCCCTACCACCTCATGCACTTACATGGCCTGGATTTGACTTCACCCGGGAACATCCCACATTCAATGAGCATTAGCCCAATAGGACATCCTAGCTTCCCCTCCAAACTTGGTTTGTAGAATAACATAACGTCTTTGAGCACTTGTTCGGGTAAAAGTTTTATCATGCACATGTTTAAATAACTTGATGATTAGATGTGATTGACATTGCTATGATCCCTGTGACTTATGAGCCCATGGAGGGCGTATTTGTTGATGTTGCAGGGCCACACCCGATGGACAAGTACATATGGGGAGATGATTAGTTCGGACCTCCATAGGGTTAAAATCCCACCAGATGGATGCTGAGACCCCAGCCAAGGGTGGAGACAGATCGGGGGTTTGCATTGGAGAGAGAGGAGGACGTTCAGCCAGGGACAGTTTGGAAGGCTTGGACCTAGGGGGGTCTTTCCCTTTTCACCATGATGTAGGCCTTGGAAGGCCCATGACATCACCCAACGTTTTGGATACTTTGGAGGCAATTTGTGCCAAGTGGCACGTGTGGCAGGATCCTGAGGCCCAAGGAGGCCTAACGTTTTGCTCCAAGAGGCCAACATTACCCTAAAAGGGCCTAACGTCACCCTAAAAGGGCATGACGTCATATTTACAGCTTGATTTAGGGTTTATTTATGACACTTAATGTAAAAACTGGATATTATGTGTAACTGGCCATGTCGGCCTTTTTGACCTAATACTAGTCATTGTAACTGTATAAATAAGGGGAAAATCACTCTTATTTTTCATCATCTTTCACTCGTACTAGTGAGGTATGAAATTTGCGCCCTACTAAGGGTTTTATGACTGAAATTTAGTGCGCACTTGTTGAAGGAAGGCTAATCTTGGTGTTTCTTGGGCATTTTCTTGTTGGAAAGTCTACAACTAAGTGATATGTTAGATTATTCTTGGTAATGTAAGTAAAATTCTGTAATTCTTCTTTGTTTTTAATGGTTATAGTATCTTTACTTTGCATTTTGCTAAGATTATGAAATTGCTAGCTTAAAACCCTAGGAGATTAAGCACATGTTATTGTCCTTATCTCAATTTCTATCCACCTACTAGATTGTGCCAAGGAGTCGTTTTTCTTGAAGCCATTGCTAAGGGCCTTGCCATTGCAACACCCTAGCACTTGTTGCTTCATCTTAGCCGTCATTTGCTTCATCTTTGAGTTAAAGAGGGAGGAAAATCTACTAAGGCCTAGGGTTACCTACACCTTAGTAGTCATTTTCCCCTAGGGTTTGGTGGTTGAAGCCTTGGCTTACCAACACTTCATTCATCTACCCCTCTTGTCTTTGGCTCTCCTATTATCATCCTTTTCCTTCAACATTTGCTGCCACTTTATTGACTCCATTTGCCCTAAGAAAGCACTAGTCTAAGTCCTCCATTGAGTAATTGATCAACACAACCTTCAAAACCTATTCTTTGAACAACCTACTAACACTTTCTAACCCTAGAATAGCTTGATCTACTAACCTACTTGCTGCTGTTACTAAAGTAAGTTACAACCGTTAAATGCAACATTAAAAGCTCATAAAACAATTGTAAAGGCTGAATTATACCTTGTCTTATGTGCTTCTGTCAAATGCTAATATTATGACTTCAATGGTTAATGGTTTTTAGTCTGAAGCTAGTTTTAAGACATTTTATGTGAAGTATTGCTCTATAAACATTGTTGTTACAAGATTTATGTTTACTTCATCATATTCAACAAACTGTTTTATTTAATAAAGTCAATGGTTTTATGAAGTGCTAACTAGCAAGTGCTCTTGCAAATATATAGTTTTCCTGTTGCTTTGTTTCGAGCAAGTACACTTCTGGCATATTATCTCTTCATTGGTGATTGAAACCGGACTTTCTGATCGGTGGTGACTTGTGAGAGGGGGCCTTTTACCTAGATACTTTCCCTTTACCCTCTCAAAACCCTAGGTCACCAGGGACGTCTCCCCTGGGCCTACCACCCTAAATAGAAAGAGACATCCTATTGAGGTGACAGTGATAGGATAGTCTCCCGTTACGCCAATTTGATTTCCTTTTTCCTTCTCTTCTATCAAAGTACAAATTGTGCGATAACATGTTTGACCTTTTCAACGAAGTTTGAGATAATATTCCCATAAAGTAGATCTTACCAAAGAATGATTGTAAGGAATTCTTCTTGGTCGGGGGAGGGATTTTCTTAATATATTCAACTCTATCTAGATAGATTGAAATGCCCTCTTTAGAGACTACATGTCGTAACAACTCCCCTTTATCAATACCAAAGATTGATTTCTTGGGATTCAAAGAAATACCATACTTCCTACAATGGTCAAATATCTTCCTAAGGCGTGAAACATGTGCATTTCTTTCCTTATAAACAATCGTTAAGTCATCTTGGTATATCTCTATGATTTCTCGATTAGGTACCTAGAGGAAAATTCCATTGCTCTTTGGAAGGTGGATCCAACATTCATGAGACCAAAAGGAATCCTTAAATACATAAAGGTTCCCTAAGGAGTAGTAAAATCAGTCTCAAGTCGATCCTCTTTTCTTACCAAGACTTGGTTATAACCAAAAGAACCATCCAACATTGACATCATCCCGGCACCGGTGACTCTTTGCTATAAGTGTTCCATGTTGGGGAGGGGTAATTGTCCTTAAGTGATAGTTGGTTGAGATACCTAAATTCCACACACAATCTAATGTCTCTGCTCTTCTTTTGGACAATTACCAAGTTGGACATTCAGGAGGAATATCTAATGGTGGTTACGACCCTTCCGTCAACCATCTTTTGGAGTTCCTTTTGGATTTGGGGGGCCAACTTAAGGTTAATATGTCTTAGTTTCTTCCTATATGGTTTGCCCCTTCTACAATAGGGATGGCATGTTGGATAATATCACTCTTATAAGCCTTGAGATCATCATATGTCCAAGCAAAAACGTCTTTGTATTCTTGAATAAGGCTTAGTATACTCTCCCTTTCAGCATGAGTAGCTCCTTTTCCTATCTTTACCATCCTTGGGTCATTTTTTAAGTCGATATTAAACTGAAGGATTCATCAGATTGATCGACAACATGCTTTCGCTTGTACATATCACACCTATCAAATATTCTTTCCAAAGGCAGAAATCCCTTTGGGAGAGTGTCATTGGGCAAGTCTTCAATTCTCAAGTTCATGGATTCAACTAGGAAATTAACTTGAGAGTTTGAGAATTCCTCGCTGCTTTGTAAGAAGTGAAGGATCTGAGTATCATCGTTGAAGACTTGCCAATGTTCAAGGTTATCCAAGACAAATGGATGAAATACAACTTTCATCTTGCATATGTCAGAAAGCATTTATTCACAAGGTTGCAAGGTAGTGGTAGAGATAGCCAAGGCGTTTGCAGCATGGTTATTTTCTCTTGGGATGGCTTCAAATGAAAACGCATCAAATAGTTTTATGGTGTCCCAAACCAAGTCCTATATCTCCTTAATCTGTCAATCTTAGTGACAAATTTCCTTTTCACTTGGGATACTACTAAGTCTGAGTCACCTATAATAACCCTTAAGCACTAGGTTGAGGACTAGGTTGAGTCTTATGAGTAAGTCTTCATATTCGACAATGTTGTTTGTACACTCAAACTCTAGACTATAATAGAAAACAATGGCCTCTTTAGGAGCGATGAGGACAATCCCAATACCAAATCTAGAACTAGAATGAGCACCATCAAATTCCAAATTCCGCATACTATCATTGTTTTGACACTCGTCTATCTGAGTTGTAGGGTCAATAGCATAAACAATTCCCATATTCTCATCCAAATACATGACTTGATCCATAGAAATTTGGGGAGCTTCGACTTCGTATCTTACAATAGGCTCTCTATAGAGGGTGACAAATCCCCCTTCGGGACGAGTGATAGTGGCATAGGACAAATCCATTTGGAGACTACCCCCTAAGGTCTCAGCCCATTATCTAGACAACAACATTCCCTAAGCGTCAAGTACGTCAATTACTACAACATCCATGAGAAGGGATATATCAGGGTAAGCATCCAAACTAACCTTAAGGTCTTTGATGAGCCCACAAGCAAGGATGGCTCTTGAATCAATTCCACAAACATTCTTATAAGGCCACATAATCTCTAGGTTAAGTTGATTCATGACTTTCAAAGACATAACATTAGTGGAAGCATGTGAATCAAGCATGCACTTGTGAAGTAGGATTTCATTAATCACTAATGAGATGAAGAGAGATGCATGCCTCCCGTTTCTTCTATCAAGATTTGTAGACTGGAGAATCAGTGGGAGATCCTTTTCCTCTTGAGGCTTCTCAACGCTCAGTCCTTGTGAAGGTATGGGAACATCAGGCTTGGGTTGAAGGCCTAAGGATTCCTCTTGTGAAGGCACAGGGTTGGTATTATGATCATTATCCCCTTCAGGAAAGATAAGGCTAGTGCTTCCTTCAACAAATTCCTCTTTTTTGGATCCTTGTCCCATGGGACCTAGAAGTTGTGATTTGGCTATTCTAGCAGGTTTGGCCTTTTGAAGCTGGCATTGTCTCTTACAAATGGCAAAGGTTTCCTTGTTGAGGTCTTGTTTGTAAATATCATATTCCTTCTCAAGAATGTCAATCTTAGGGATAAGTACCTCTTGGTTTTGCTCCATTTGCGTGAGTTTTTTTTCTTGAGTATTTAGGCGACTCACCCTCCCATAATGATTGTCAAGCTTGAAGGCAACCAAGTCAACTTCTACTTGGGAGGCGAGTTCTTGTGCTTCAAGAAGGGACTTGGGAGACTTATCCTTTAATATGAAACCAATTTTCCCTTGGAGGGAGTAAATATATCTCATTTGGACAATTTCTTCTCCAAGCTCAAAATTGTCGGGAAAATCTCCTATTAAAACGTTAGATCTTGCATTGAATTTACTGACAGGCTCCTGATCTCCCTTTGTAATGTGGCAAAGTTTAGAGAAAAGCAAGGAACCATCTTTCTCAACCCCCCATTTCTTCAAAAAGATACCCTCAAGTGCTTTCCATGTCTTTATTCTTTTTCAAGGAAGGTTGTTACACCATAACCTAGCATCATTTACTAATGACGCAGAGAAGAGTCTCATGATTACATCCTGATGTTCATAGTGCACATTGTGCAAGCTGAGAGAGCTATAGAAATTGTTCAAATGATCCTTAGCTAAGATATCATTGTTATTAGAGAACTTAGGGAGCCAAGTATTAGCATCATCAGGAAGATTATGGGGAAAACCTTGGATTTCAGTCATGCAAAGGGTATAAATTTATTGGTATTCCATGGCTGAGGAGCCATTTGGAATACAGGTTGATTAGAGGTTTGATTGCTTGGATATACCTTCTTGTGGGTTTTCACAGGTGGAGTCACCAAATGATCTTCTCTAAGGAAATATCATCGAGAGGTAAAGAAAGGAATTCTTTCTTGAGTGGAGTCAATAGGGTAAGATTGTAGGAAAAGGCTTTGAGGTGAGCTTACCAAAGAGAAGTTGTAGGGAGAATGACTCAATTGTCCTCGACAACGATACCAAAATGTTATCACATGATTTGTACTTGTGCAAAGCCCTCCACAAGATCCCAATCTTGTGTAACAATTGGAGGTATCTACCATTGTCACCTAAGCAGATACTTCCCTCATTTTAGTGAGGAAAGAAGTTCAACACAAGGGAGGCTTCCCTGGTGACCCCAAGGGATCAAGTAGCAAGATTAGCCAGGCCTATAGACCCCTATCTTGGTCACTTAGATGTGATAGGCTAGGTCTAGGGAAGGTGAAGGGAGAAATAGATTGACTCGGGTAATTGGGAAACCTGTACGAGACAATAAACTTTTCAATGTATAAAATCATCAATTACTAAGTTATATTGCATATCAATCACCTTTAGACACTAGATATTGAATAAAACCAATTGCTGTTGTAAAATTGCAGCAGTAAACCAGTCTATATCAACAATGAATATTTTATAACAACAATAGGAAAAACAACCCAAAAAATTAGCAATTGAGTCTTAAAATTTAGCTTACAACAAGGAGAACAATATCCAATTGCTAAACCAAATTTCTGGGCAAGTTTTGCAGCAATATTAAGTCATATGCAACAATAAATTGCAGCTCTAATGGCTGTAGCATTCACTTTATGACAGCAACAAGTTATCCAATGAATATGCAAAGTGTTGAGGTACAATTAGCATGCCAATGATGTCATAAAGCTAATTTAAGTGAGGGGTTTGAGAGTTGTTGAGAGTGTAAACCATCACAAGCATAAAAGACTAGTGCTGTCTATTTTCCTAGGGAAAATGGAGTCAAGATAATGCATTCAAGGAGACGAAGCAAGAGAGAAGGTGAAGGTTTGAGACTTAGAGCTATCCATTAATAGAATCAAGTCAAACCTTAAAGGAAGACCACTAAGGTTTATCCACTCATAAACCCTAGGTGCCATCTATTGATATTATGGTAGCTGCGGGAGGTATTTGTTAATGTTTATGCCATTATTATAGTTCTTTGCATTTCATTAGATAAGAGTATCATAAGAACAAGATCACTGAGAAATACACATTCACAAGAGACACAACATTTATCCTGGGAAACCCTCTAGGGGAAGAAAACCCAGCAAAAACTTCCTTATCATAAATTGCGAGTACAATGTTCAAGAGATAACTCAAACCAATACAGATAGTCCTCCCCAAAAGATGCGCCACTCTTCTTCTCCTCTCTCCAACTGGTAATTGCAGCTTGCCTCATAAGAGAATGAGCAAGTGAGTTGTATGATAAAGTGAGGCGCTAGCCTCCTATATATACAAGACTGGCACGTGTGAAAGGGTTTCACTAGCAGGGCCAACCCCTCACTCTGTGTGGGTAAACCCACCTTTAATTTAATTCTGGGTCTCAATAATGACTGCTGGTGCCGACTTCTTATTCTGCCTATTATAATTGTCCAATGACCAATCCGCAAAAGGGGATTTGGTCCTAATACAATTACTGACATGATTAATCCACAATGGGGATTAATCCTATGAATAAAATAACAATAATAATAGAAATACTCTTTGCGGTTGCATTATTTTAACACTCCCCGTTAACAAGAAGGGTATTCTTCAACAGCATCAGGCGAGAGAGGTCTGCATCATCAGTGGCATCAGGAGGACAGTATCTTCAATATCATCTTGGAACATTGGCTAGCAAATTGACGAGTCATCGGAAGTTTTCTTCATCGGCAGCATCATCATTCTCGAAAGAATGCCATCATCATTTGCATCAATATGTATCAGTAAAAATGATACCTCATCACAGCACTAGGCTGGCACATCACTGTACTACACTGGCTCAATGTCACAGCTGTTAAGCTGGTAGCTCAGTGTCAGTCACATCTTGCTTTACGTCTAACAACGAGGTCAGAAGCAAGGTATACATCATCTTGCTTTACGTCTAACAACTGGGTTAGAAGCAAGGAATCATCTTGCTTTACGTCTAACAACTAGGTCAGAAGCAAGGAACACATCATCATCTTGCTTTACGTCTAACGAGGTCAAAAGCAAGGAATCATCTTGCTTTACGTCTAACAGAGAGGTCAGAAGCAAGGAACACACAATGTCATGCTTTACGTCTAACAGCGAGGTCAGAAGGAATGACTCATCTTGCTTTATGTATAACAGTGAGGTCAGAAGCAAGGAACACACAGTGACATGCTTTACGTCTAACAGTGAGGTCAGAAGCAATGACTCATCTTGCTTTACGTCTAACAGCGAGGTCAGAAGCAAGGAACACACCGAGTCATGCTTTACGTCTAACAGCGAGGTCAGAAGCAATGACTCATCTTGCTTTACGTCTAACAGTGAGGTCAGAAGCAAGGACTATATATATACTCTCCCTTTCAGGGAGGGTCCTTTCGAACTATACCAAGCTTATCTCGAAAGTGTTCAAACTTTACACGAGATAAAGGTTTGGTCATCACATTAGCAACTTGTACATCCGTGCTAATGTACTGGAGCTTCAAGGCTCCTCTCTGTACCATGTCGCGGATGAAATGATAGCGGATATCTATGTGCTTCGACCTGTCGTGGAATACAGGATTCTCTGTCATCTTTATGCAGCTCTCGTTGTCACATAGAATCACGGTTGCTCTCATCTCCAAGTCAAATAGGCTAGTCAACAACTTTCGAAGCCATATAGCTTCGCAGCTAGCAGAACATGAGGCAATGTACTCTGCTTCCGCTGTGTTGAGAGAAATACTGGATTGCTTCCTACTCTGCCACGAGATTATGGCTGATCCCAAACTGAAACAACATCCGGAAGTGATTTTTCTGTCTGCAACGCTTCCTGCCCAATCTGCATCAGTATATCCACTCAATGTGAAGTCATGATCTCCATCATAGCTGAGACCATAATCCATTGTACCTTTAAGGTACCTCGTCACATGTTTTGCAGCCACTAGGTGAACACGTCTGGGCTCTACCAGAAACTGACTCAAGGT
>JASDQU010031746.1:2888-22036 GCA_032191745.1 Picea mariana | reverse complement strand
CATAACGCCTCATAATCAAAATCAAAGGTTTTAATAGTCTAATAATCTAGATCACTTGCGAGAAAGTGTCCTCAAAGAACAAGTTCGCTCAGTGCACGAGAGCGGGATGTTACATACACCCCCTCTTGGTATAAACTTCATCTCGAAGTTTCATAGTATACATGCCGAAATAAAGTGTATCACAGTATCATATGTCTATATATCAAACAAAAATGGAAACTGTTGGTGCATATCATGTGCATCCTCCCAGGTCGTCGAGTGTGGACTATAATTGTCCCACTGGAACTTGACTTTCTCTATCGTTCGACATCATAGCTGTCAAGCATGATGATCCAAGATGCGGATCGGCTTAGCTGTGAGTGCACCCTCATCCGACCACCGCAAGGTTCTCAAATCCAACATGTGTAGGGTCACTAATCATAATGTCTCAAACAGGACATGAAAGATATCGTGCATACGCCTCAAGAATCAGGCAAGGCTAGTCATTAGGCCACGGGCCTCTCCTTTCCACAATATCATAGGAGATGGTTTATCCATTTTCCGAACTTGTTCGAACTCTTATGCAGTTTCCTCCACGAAAAAAAACTCGATCGCAACATCGTAACTACAGTCGACACAACACACATTGACATAACTCTTTCGCCGATCCTACGCTTCCTTGATCCTTTGTCTTAGTTTTCGTTTAATCTTCCAATTCTTAGGTCACTTCTCGTCCGATAAGGTCCCTAACTTCAAGCCGATCCCAAGTCAAAGGAGTGTGACATGGTCGCCTGCAAAGAAACTTGAAAGGAGCAATCTTAATGGTGCTTTGGTAACTGTTGTTATAAGTGAATTCCACCAGTGGCAAGAATTCTTCCCAACGCTTTTGTTGGTCCATACGTACATGCACAACATGTCCTCCAATGTTTGGTTCACTCGTTTCATCTACCCATTAGTCTCCGGGTGATACGCAGTACTAAAGTTAAGTTGGGTTCCCAAGGCCTCTTGGAAACTCGTCCAAAATCTTCCAGTAAACACTGATCCTCGATTGGATATAATCCTCTTAGGCATGCCATGCATCCTCACAATCTCACTAATGAAAACTCTAGCTATGTCAGGTGCCTGTTATGTCATACGCATAGGAATAAATGAGCACTCTTCATCAGAGTGTCGTCTATTACAAAAATCAAGTCATGTCTCCTTGCTGTCAGTGGCAATCCAACAATAAAATCCAATGATATAACCTCCCATTTTGATTATGAAATAGCGTGTGGTTGTAGTAATCCTGCTGATGTCTATGTTTATACTTTACCTGCTGACATTCTAGATATCTGGCCACATAGTTGACTATGTATGCCTTCATTCCCTTCCATAAGAATAAGGGTATAAGGTCTTCCCTCATCTTCATGACTCCCAGGTGAGCCATGTAAATTTCTCTTTGAGCCTCCCTTAGGATCAATATTCTCAACTCGTCATTCGGCGGTACATAGATCCAACTTTTAAACCTCAATAAACCATTGCTATCAAATGAAAATCCTTCAAATTGTGGTACAATCATTGTGTTTTGTCCGATAAAACCCTCGACCTCTTTGTACCAGTCATTGTCACACTGTAAAGTTAGAATATTTTCATGTAGATTCGTCTGAAGAGGCAGCGCTGAAAAGATGTGTGGTTTCTGACTCAATGCATCCACCACTCATTTCACTGTTCCTTTTATGTAAGTAATATGGAAGTCATACTCACTAAGAAATTCTGACAAATGCCATTGTCACGTGTTTACGTCGCTTTGCATAAAGATGTGTTGTATTCCACAGTGGTCAGTCTTTAGTTTAAATTTTTTTCCAACAAGGTAGTGTCTCCAAACCTTCAAGGCATAAACGATGGTTAAAAACTCCAAATAGTGTGTTGTGTAGTTCTCTTCATGCCTTCTCAGTTTCCTTGAGATGTAAGTGATCACTCGTCCGTCTTGCATCAAGACCCCACGTAAGCCTTCCTTGGATGCGTCAGTGCATACCAAGAAGTTCACGTCCATGTCAGGGACCTTTAGTATTGGTGCTATTATCAACAACTCCTTGAGCCTCCGAAATGCTTTCGTGCATTTCTTGTTCCAAACAATCTTCTTGTTCTTCTTTTGCAATTCCATGATAGGATTTACTATCTTCAAAAATCCCTCGATGAACGGTCGATAGTATCCTTCTAAACCCATGAAGCTACGCACTTCCAGGACATTCATCGGCATAGGCCATTCCATAATAGCCTCGACCTTGGCTGTATCCATGGAAAATATTTCTCTGGAGATGACATACCCTAAGTAGTGAATCTTTGATTGAAAAAAAGAGCATTTGGACAACTTCCCATACAGTTTTTGCTCTCGCAGACACTGTAGTACCAAGCACAAGTGCTTGTCATGCTCCTCCGTTGTTGGAGAGTAGATCAAAATATCGTCAATGAATACTTGGACGAACTTGTCCATGTACTCGCGGAACACCCCGTTCATCAAACTCATAAATAACCTTGGGGCGTTTGTCAGTCCAAAAGGTAAAACAATAAACTTGTAATGTCCAAACCTCATCTTAAAGGCGGTCTTCGGGACGTCATACTCCTTAATTCGTAACTAGTGGTATTCTGATCGCAAGTCTATCCTTGAGAATACTATCACGCCCTTCATTTGATCGAACAGATCATCAATCCTTGGCAACGGATATTGATTCTTGACCGTGGCCTTGTTCAATTGACGGTAGTCAATGCAGAGCCTCCATGACTCATCCTTCTTTCGTATGAAAATAACATTTGCACCCCACGGTGACACACTAGGACGTATTAGTCCCAGGTCCAACAACTCCTTCAGTTGCATTTTCAACTCTTTTAACTCTAGGGTCGACATCTGATAAGGCGTTCTCCATCTAATAAGGCATTGTCGCTATCGATTCAGTTCCTGGTTTTAGGTCTATAGTGAACTCCAATTCCCTGTCTGGCAGAATCCCAGGTAACTCCTCCGCAAATACGTCCGCAAACTCTCTCACCATTGAAATGTGTTCTAAACCTTTCGTTATTCATTTAATGTGAGGATCGCATAAATCTTGCACCCCTTGCACATGCTCTTTCGTAGCTGTAAGGAAGAGATGAACCTCAGGGAAACTCCCTGGTTCCATCCTACAATCGCACATCTCTGTCCCTCGTCATCGACCAAGCTCGACCGTTTCATATTACAGTTGAGTATTTTCTCATGCAATTCCAACTAATCCATACCAATTACGACATCATAAGATCCTAAGATCGTGACGTATAGGTTGGCCCTGGTGACAAACTCTCCCAGGTTAAGGTACCACTTGTAACCTTTCCTCCAACATGTTGTTTAGCTACCAAAGCCATCTCTATAAGGATAAACTCATCTTGTTCGACTGCCTTTAACTTAATCCTTTTTCTTCTAGCATTGCACCAGAAATGAAACTATCAGTAGCATCGGGATCTATCAATACTAAGGGTCTGGTCAGCGACCATACCTGACATCTCGAGCATAGTCGACTGGTGCTTCGCCTAGCGGTTATTCACCGCTACATGAATCCAATGGACCTTTCCCAAATCTCCCATGGTAGTGGGTCCAACTGATTGAGATGCTCTAGTCCTCTTCACTGGGTAACCGCACTAGAAATGTGGCTCCCCACATTTCAACATACTTTCTTCAGCCCAATAATCCTGGTAAACGAAGTAGAAGCTGAATTCTAACACTAAGTCCAACATAAACTTTTTGATCGTAAGTTTCTGGGTAATTTGGGTGCAGAGCATACCAAGAAGCTCCATAACGGGCCTCATACTCAGGCCCCGTGTGATTGCCTTCTTGCAAGGCATCAAACTCATGGAGATGATGCTCAATGAATTCCTTAGAAGATACCTCTCCTGGAACCGTTCCTCGAACAGTTCCCATGACACATTGTTGGCGGCCATGTTCAAATGTGGCAGGTGCCTCTTCCACCATAGAAGAGTGCTCCCCTTCAGTTGAAAGGCCACCCTATGGACCTTCAGGCTAGAGGTCATAATCATGAAGCGTGAAGCACAATGCCTCACTCCACAACCGTGCCTTAATGAAACATCTGTCCACGACACTCGTGGATGCTAGAACTCAACTCTCTGGAGCTCTCGGTGGATTCTAACGGTACTAGCTAGGGTGCATTGTGGACCCTCAAGGGTACAGGTGCCCTGGCCTCATCTCAGTACCGATGGTGAATCAAGGCCCTTTGACATTACCTAGGAAGGCCTTGTCAGACCATCATCATCCCTTACAACAAGCGAATCTAGTCCAAGGACTTGTTCTTCCCCTTGGGGGTTCAACTCCAAGGGTGTGGGAACTTCTGGAGGTGTGGCTCCTCCTTCCATAGAACCATGTTACGAACCTCTGAGGCATCCTCTAAATGTAGTCGCCATAAGGACACGTTAAGGTTTTTAATTAACGCAATGGTTAATACTCATGGGTTTACTACAGTGGAAAGCCTGGCAATACAGAGTCATAGGGTTGAACCCACTCTGATACCATATGTAATGTCCTCGTCATTACGACAACAAGCAAAGAAGAAGTGATTTTTTTTTTTTTTTTTAAGGGAAAGAAGGTGACGATGACAATAGTTTAACCTCACCACTGATGACGAATGCAAGCATGTAGTCCAGGCAACAAGAAACTAAGGCATCGTGCATATGCAGAAGGGCAGCTGGGAAAAATGGGTGTAGAACAACAAGGAGGAATGACTACCCGCTCAACACAAACATGAAAATGCCTACAAGCTAAGGGACAACCTCCACCATCTCGACGCAATGGCCTCGATGACCAACAACTAGAACCTCGATGGTGCGCAACCAAGCACATGACGGTGTTACAACCCGAATGCCAATACTACACTCACTGCGAACCACACCCACATGGGGTAGCATAGAACTCAGCCAAGTTATACTTCACCTCTATCCCTTAGGGTGCGTAATGATCCTCTCAACCAGGATCAGGTTGTCAGCACGCGAATGGCGTGACAACAACAATGGCGCAACCACAAACGATACCCTCAACCCCACTAAATCAATGTGCAAGGAGACAAGTTCACTAACTAAACCCCAGATGATTGACCCTAGACCCCAATCGACATGTCAACTAGACGACGATGACATGAGGAGATCTGAATACTATAACTGTTGTAAATCACTAGAGATTCTTAGAACCGCATAAGTCAGGTGTTCTGTCAATTGATCCTGCTTTACCTAAGAAGGAATAACTACTCATTTAGTTTTCACTTGCAAAGGAGAACAAGCATAAGCACCATCATGATCATTAAAAACACTAGCAAAAAGAAGAGGGTGAATATGAATTACGTCCAATTTGCAAGGTGAGCGGTATATCTCTAGCAGGTTTTGGGTAATCCTTGATGACACCCTGCCCAACCCAGACCTTAAAATATAAAAACTTATTCAATAGTTCCATGTAAAACATTTTCAAATCTGAGGGTTTATGGTGATTATAATTGTCTCGGTGCTACAAAAATCGATAGAACCATCACAACAAGAATTAACCTTAGTATTAATGACTAACCTTAAACATTACTAAAGGAACCCTCCCATGTAAGCATTCACTTTAAATATAAAAATTTAACTTTAAAAGATTTGATTTATCAATCCCATGTAAGTATTAGCTTTAAACATTAATCATTAACCATTGAACACTATCGCTGCCCTAAGAAACGTTGTCATGTAGCTAGCTTACCACTCCCTTTTGCCACCACATCAATGATACAGTCACCAAACAAAACTTACTGTCTAAAGGGTGCATTCACACAGTCCAAAATGAAATTTCATGGTATACATAAATGCCATATCCAGTTCCCCATTACACAGTCAATAAATGCACCATTAAAGTAGGCGATGGCACAATCACCCGTCCCCAAGATATCAACGAAATTCTTGGTCTAACCTTCTACTGGAGACGTTGACTAAAATCAGCTGGAACCACAGATGAAAAGGGTAACAATTTATGCAGAGGTAAATGTAAGTAACTTGCATTCCAAGAATGGAATTATCACCGTCTAAATAATTCTCTCTGCAGGAGTCAACAGTAGAAGGAATCATTGTCCAGGCTCATCGCCCAAGCATGGGTGAACATTGAAGTAATTAAAAAGTAAAAATTTGCAGCCCAAGATGGTTAGGATGCCCCAAGGCAAATCCGTTGTGGTGTTAAAAGAATACGCAACAACAAACCCTGTGAAGGTAAACACCAGTCATTAAAAACGTTGTCCAGAAGAAAAAGGTGTAAAGGCAGGTTTACTTTCGTTGTCTGGAAGTTTGAAACTTGGTCTTCCGTAGGAAACTTGCCGTCTCATAAAGGCAATTCGCAGTCTTAAAATAATGACAAAATTCATGTCCATTCTACAGCATTACGCATACCACATTTTAATGGCAATTCGTGGTCATTAAAACAGCAATACAGTCATCTTAAAATAAGCAAAATGTTGTACAGAGACACACCAGAAGGGAATTCATTGTTATCATCATTAAAATAAGAAAATCGCTATACAACCTACCATAAGTAAAGGAATATAAATGATTATTGGTAAGAGGTAAAGAGAAGACAGACCATTCAATAAAAGAAGACATTATGGTTTGATTCAATAGCATAGAAGTTAACAATTTCATTGTAATTATGTGTATTGCTGAGTTAAACGACATGTTGTCAACATAATTTAAAAAGCAGGCATATGTATTGAAGCATTCTACAAACTGCTATATCAATTGTTGTAATTAAAACACCACCACTACACTAAGAACACCATCATTCACACAGCAAAAACATAGTCTAAGATTATGGAACCTCTGGGTAAGTAATACAATTCGTGGGTAAATATCACCAGAATTCGCTGACCCATCTTTTAGCTATAAAAAAAATCGCTGAAAAAAAATTGTGAATACAACAGTGGAAGTAAAATTACTGGTTTTCATTCAAGTGTACCACGAAGGCTCAGATTGTCTTCAATAAATTAAGGTTCATAAAAATGCCGAGATTTAAAGCCATTGATACTAGGAGATGCAGAGTAAAATCGTAGAGTAAAGGCAGACCATAAGAGAGGAAAAACACACAATAAATCGCCAGGAGAAGCATTCAAAAACCAGTCTTAAATCTTCTGGGAAGGGTATTAAAACACTGAGTTACTTCGCTAGGAATGCATCAAATGCAAGGATCAGACATAGAGGATAAAAGCGGTTCACTAAGGGAAGGGTAATACAATTACCGAGGAAATCGATCGCAACAAGGTGCAATGACCATCAATCAACCGAGATCAATTAGAAGGGGTAGACGACTGACAAGAACCTCCTTCTCTCATAATCCATTCATAGGAAAGTAGGGCGTTGAGATCCATAGGTCTATTAACGCTGAAGCGACGAACATAGATTAGGCTCCTGGCTGACTACTCAGGTGAGGACTGACGAGCTAGGGATGAAGGAAAAACAACCACAAGGGTCACAATCAACACCATAATGTGGCCAAGACATGCGGGGAAATGAAGGCCATGGGATTCAATCAATCATCAAGCTAAGCTAAGAAAAATTTCAGTCATCAATCTAGACAATCTTTTTACTTACCTAATCAAACATGTGGATCCCAGAATAAACCTACAACATCTACTATACAAAATGAAGAGAGTGTACCGTTGCCTAATCGACTGCTTTGAGTGGATATCCCGTGCACTCCATGCAACTCCCGCTTGCCAACCGACGAGACTTCAACGGTACCTCCCAACCAATGCTAGGGGTACTCTTATTCCCCCTTGGCCCCCCAAGCCACAAAGGGGCCACACACTCACTATCCAGAGATTTCGACTAATTCCCAGCTCGCCTGACAATGCTGAGCTGCCACTCGTCACCGAGCTGGGTATCCCAACTCCCACAATTTAAGTCAGTCAAGTAGATATTTCTGCAGCATAACGTTATGCAAACAAAATATCCCCCGTTTCATCCTTCTCCTTCCTTCATTATATAGAGTTTAAAACTTCCTTTCTTTCCTAAAATCTCATTTAATTAAAGTTTTAAAAATAAATTCCTAAAAATTCCTCTCCGTACAAGTGTCCCCCATCCCCTACATTTCTCCATAAATTAATTTCTTTAATTAATTAATTATCTTTATTTCCCTCACCCACCTAGAGTTACTCCTAGAATCACTCCTAGATGTCCCCAAATTCCCTTACAAGTTTTAATGGCTTTCCCTATTATTAAATTGTTAGTTCAGTTTAAATTAGAAAGCTCTTAAATGGTAGATACTTTTGTAAGTTTGACTTTCCGCTTTTTCCCTTATGTTCCCCTTTTTCCCTTTTTACGTTTACCTCTTTTCCTAGTTTCCTAAAATTTTAGATTTTTCCCTCTTTCCCTTTTTTGTTAGAACTCAAAAAGGCAGGTGTGTAAATTAACCCCCTTTTTCCTATTTCTCATTAAATTATTATATTTTAAATTATCGTAAAATAATAAAACGATTAATTCCCTTTTTAAATTTTAATCCAACAGATTTTTTTTTATGAAACAATTAATTCTTACTCCCTTTGTGTTACAAGATTTAATGAAGGTCATAATTATTATTTATGTTTTTTTTTTTTAATTATTATTATTATTATTTTTTATAGAGAGATAAAATTTTACCCCTAGCATAGTTTAGACTTAAACCTTAAATTTTCGTGATGGCGGCATTTTATTAGGGAAAATTGTTTTTTTTGTAAATTCTTATCACATTGATCATCCTAAGGTTGTCTAGGTTCATTCATCTATCATCAACACCACGACGTGCCCTTCAGGACGCACTAGGTGCTTCAAGGGTGCCACTCACCCTAATCCATTTCCCTTGCACGACATGCCCTTCAGGACGCACTAGGTTTTCCAAGGGTGCCACTCACCTCTTGACTGACTTGGTAGACATAAAAAACCCTTGGAATCAATACTCCGTCAGGTGAACTTGTGGGAGACTAAGGGCCTCTAAGGAATAAGGCCCCTGCCTTATTGCGCGTCCCTTTGAATCATCATGAGCGATTGTTGTTGTTTTCCCTCATGGCATCGTGGGTCCTCTCGAACTAGGTAAACGTTAACCTACAATTCGAGCCACGACGAGAGTGCTAGTAAGCTGTGGCAGGGATACTGTCCACAACTCTCCCTCAACATCTATGGTAGTCGTGCGTGACCGCTTTACTCCATATGTGAGTCTGGTCGGGAAGCTATCATCAGCCTGGATGATCAACAAATCATGTTAGAATATATCCATATCATGTCATCTAATCAGATGCACTAATATCACAATAATACAATCAAACCCAATGGTACACTCCCTGACTCGATCTGAAGTCCAAGGGGTTCCATCGATGCCTCTGCATCCTTGAGGTCCAAAATCCTGCACACTCAGTAAAACTGATTCAATAGCACATGTCTATGTCAATGTAGTAAAACAACATGTCATCAAACCATAATGCCTCATAATCAAAATCAAAAGTTTTAATAGCGTAATAATCCAGATCACTTGCGAGCAAGTGTCCTCAAAAAATAAGTTTGCTCAGTGCACCAAAGCGGGATGTTACAAGAACACAACCACTCACATCTCAGAGCACATCCATGAGTGACTTATAAGATGTTCCTTGTGAAAGTCCAATATCAATGATCAATTTCTTATAGAGTAGTTCCTGGAATCCCTTCTTCCCCTCATCACCAAGGATGTATCCATGACTATATCTTGGGGACTATGAGTTAGGAATTATATATTATATATATATATATAATTTAAAAATTATATAATATATATTATAATTTAAAAATTATATATATTATATAATATATAAATTATATTATATATAAATAATATAAAAGCAAAAAATAAAAATAAAAACAAAACAAAACAACATAAAAAAAAACCAAACCAAAATCAAACTACACTATCACTACATGATTATCGCGCTCATATTTTTGAGATCACGCGAATAGCTGCACGCACGCACACACACAGAGTGGAGGGTAGCAGTGGAGAAGGAGGGAGAGGAGGAGAAGGAGGGACAGGAGAGTGAGAGATGGAGGGAGAGGCACACAGAGGAGGGAGAGGAGCACAGAGAAGGAGGGAGAGGTGCACAGAGAAGGAGGGCACACTGGAGGAGGGCACAAGGTTTTGAGGGTGCACCAGAGTAGGCCACACAGCCAGAGGAGAGCACATGATTTTGAGGGTGCACCAGAGGTAGGTACACACAAAGGAGGGCACATAGGATGAGGGAACAGAGGATAAATATGGTTTGACTTCTTTCTCCAAAAAAATCCTTGGTTTTTCAAGTTGAATTTGGAGTTGTTTTAATAGTGCTTAGTGCTATTGGATGTGCAAAAAAGCTAGAATATGTTCAACTTATATATGTTAATGGTATTGGATGTGAAAAAAAAGTATAATATTTGATGTGCCATGATTAACCTAATACTCCTTGTTGATGATTAACCTAATCCTCCTTTTCCATTATATGCATACATTATAGATAGAGGTGAAAACAAATGGATGATAGGAGCACAAAAGGTATTATGGTTGGCTATGGTTCAAATGCAACTATTTATAGATTTTATATCCCAATAGAACATTCAATGATTATAAGTTGAGATGTTTTTTTATGAAGTTGCAGTGTTAGTGAAGCATATCGATAGCGACTACAAAGGTAGGAGAAGCATTAATCTTTTGGATGTCCCCTCAATGGATATAATTAAGGAATATACCGAGGGAACTTCAAATGAATATAATCCTTCATTTTGGGACAGTTTCAAAGTGAAAAAAACCTAACAAATAATTGTCGGCACTAAGATATCAACAAGAATACAAAAAATATTAGAGACACTATGGGGTTATGCAAGCAATGTTGAAGTGCTCAAACACCGAACAATAAAAATTGTGCTTAAAGGCCAAAACATGGTAGAATGGAAACAAGCTATGGATGAAAAGTATGAGCCATTAGTGAATAATCAAACTTGGGCACGTGTTCCTCTACCAATAGGTAAGAAAGAAACTAGTACTAAGTGGGTTTTCAAACAAAAGAAGTCAAGTGATGCAGTTGAGAAATATAAAGCTCAATTGATGGTGAAAGTGTAGACACAAATTTAGGGCACGGACAACCCAGAGAATTTTATGCCAATAGTGAAGATGGCATCCATTATAGAAATCTCAGCAATTGAAATAATGATTCATATGCATATCCATCAACATGATGTTGAGAAAACATTCATTAATGGTATTTTGTAGGAAGATATATGTATGGAACAACTTGAGGGTTATGCACAACAAGGCAACAAGCATATGGTGTGCATGCTGCAAAAGTAATTGCATAGACTTAAGAAATCCTATAAGGCATGACATTGAGACATTGATGTACATTTAATGAATTAGGGTTTCCAACATTATACTACATATATAAATATTTATGTCTAGCATAATTTCAAGTCTTTTATCATATTGGCATTCTCCATAGATTATGCATTTGTATGAGCAATGAGTTATCTTTGTTAAATTATTTCAAATCAAAACTGTTGTAGAATTTGACATGTTGGATCATGGAGAGATCCATTAATCCTACTTGGTTATTCAAGTAGTAAGAGATTTGAGAAATAGTAAGTTTCATTTGAGTCAAATGAGATACATTGAACATATCCTTTAGATATTAAGGACGAGTAATTTCTAAAATGTGACGACTAAAATGGAAATTGCTCAAAACTTGTCACAAGATATGGGTCCAAGTACTCAAGTTGATGAGGAAGCTATGAGAAATATTCCTTATTGGAGTGTGGTAGGCATCCTTATGTATTAAAAAGTATGCATGAAACTTCATATTCCTTATCAAGTGCTAAAGTAGAACATGTAGTAGCAAATCATGCAAGCAAGGAATTGATGTGGCTAAGAAAATTACAAAAATATGTTAGGTTAGAGAAACCGAATCCTACAATTTTAAGATGTGATAATCAAAGTTTCATTGAAATGGATAAGAATACTAGGTTTCATGCAAGAATAAAGAGCATTTAAGTGTAGTACCATTATGTTTGTGAACAATTGGAGAAGAATAAATTTTAGCTTGAGTTTTGTGAAACAAGATAGATGATCACTATCGTACTGACAAAGGTACATATTGATATGGATTGAGAAGTCTTGTAGAGTATGAGGATAGACATGCATAGCTTTACCAATACCTGAGATGTTTCAATTTTGAGGAAAAGCCCTTATTTCTAGATCATCCCACATTGTTAATGACAAGTTAATCACCTCATACTTTCAACATTTATGAAAGTTTTTCCACAAAAGATCTAATAAACATATGACATTTTGGATATTGGTTAGGGATCATTAATTTCAATGACTACTATTAAAGATCAACACAAGCCTTAGCACTAATTTCTAGTGATCAAATTTGAAGATTCCATTTCCCTTCATAACCTACCCTTCAAGACCCCTTCAACACTTCATAGAATGGCATTCAATTATTTCCCTGTCAATTTGGAAGAAATGATCATTTCACATCCTTGCAAGGATCATACATGTTATATTCTTTTCCATCTACATAATTGATGCATTCGAAAATCATCTAACAATAAACTATTGTTTTATGGTAAAGGTCGCCTCATATACTAAATACACTTATACATAAAATGTCATCAAATAACTCATCTTGCTTCAAAATTTGATCGATGTCTTTAGTGATGAGGAACAATGCCAATAAGCATAGATGAGACATGAGAAAATACTTGGATGCTCAATATTAATATTTCTATCACATCAAATTTCCATATACCAATCCCACAACACTTACCATGGAGCTTCTTAGAGATAAAATAGCCCCTTGTGTAACCCACCATGGTATTGTCTCATGGAGAAGAAGTGACCCACCATTTCCTTATCAAGTGCTAAAGAAGAACATGTAGTATCAAATCATGCAAGCACGGAATTGATGTGGCTAAGAAGTTTACAAAAATATGTTAGGTTAGAGCAACCAAATCCTACAATTTTAAGATGTTATCACCAAAGTTTCATTGAAATGGATATGAATACTAGGTTTCATGCAATAATAAAGAGCATTTAAGTGCAGTACCATTATGTTTGTGAGCAATTCGAGAAGCATAAATTTTAGCTTGAGTTTTGTGAAACAAGATAGTTGATCACTATCGTAATGACAAAGGTACATATTGAGATGGATTGAGAAGTCTTGTAGAGTATGAGGATATACATGCATAGCTTTACTAATCCCTAAGATGCTTCAATTTTGAGGAAAATCCCTTAATTCTAGATCATCCCACATTGTTAATGACAAGTTAATCACCTCATACTTTCAACATTTATGCAAGTTTTTCCACAAAAGATTGAATAAACATATGACATTTTGGAGATTGATTAGGGATCATTAATTTCAACAACTACTATTAAAGATCAACACAAGCCTTAGCACTAATTTCTAGTGATCAAATTTGAAGATTTCATTTCCCTTCAAGACCTTCCCTTGAAGGATTATTGAGCCTTCATGGCATTAAAGGTCATGAGTGGTTTAAAGGCTATCAATTTATTCATAAAATTGTCATTAAGAAAAACAATATAATTACTACTACATGGAAATTAAGGGTTTATCAAGAAAATGAAATCAAAGAGAAATATTTCCTTTCCTTAATTTGTAGAGTATATGATAAGGGTGAAATCATGAAGATGGGTTACACTTTTGCTTGTTTTATGAGAAAAAAAAACTGTATTTTCACAAGTTCTTCAACTTCAGGCATACAAACGCATTTTTTTATTTAGAATTTCACTTTACAGTAAAAACAAAACTTGTGAAGAATTGTGTTAGCTTTCCAATGACTATTTTTCAAATTTTTTTTATCACGATTTGATATGTCAATTTGACAATTGTTTAATAGTATTTTCCTTAAACATGAAATGAATGATAATGAGTTATTTATTTCTACAACAATGTATCTATTATTAAACTTGTGTTTTTAAGAAACAAAATATACTTCAACAATCTAAAGAGACTCTATTTTATTATAACTATAATTTTTAATCTAACGGATGAATATTATAATTTCTAAATTTTTTTTAAGTTGACCAAGTTGAAAATGTTGTAGATTTTAAACACATGTTTTTCTACACTTTATATCTCTCTTAATTTTTACTTAAAACTAAAATCTAAATATACCCTTTTGAAAATAACAATTTAAGGATTATGAATATAGTTTTTTCCAAAATTTTTACAGTATATTTTTAGAGATACCGATATTTCATTTCACTGAATCATAATGTCTGCTAAAAATATTATGTAGTTATTTTAAAAAAATAAAAAATAAAATCAATAAAAATTAAATAAAATCGATATCGATACATGATGGTTTTCTAGAGCACCTAAACAAAGTTTTGAATCATCTTTTTGGTTTTTGTTGAATAAGGTAATTTATGTTTGTTCAAGTTTTTATTGCAATAACAATTTATATGTTGAAAGATAAATGTTGAGCATTTTTTCAAGCTGAAGTCTTTGTTGAACAGATCTTTTACAGATAACTATAAAAGTCATGGAAAAGAAAATTTTGCACAAGAGAAAATATGATCACACTCAAGATGATACTCGCCAAATCGAACAAAGGAAAGAGATTTATCGGAGAAAGAAACAAGAAAGTGCAAATATTGAAGAAAGAAATGATGATAATGCCAATAGAGATTTTCAACAAGAAGAAGTTCAACTTGGTATGCATGCACATATGATGATCGAGCACACGACACACATTGGGACTGTATTCAGAAAGTACAAAGTTCAAAGTATAGAATTCAAATTTAAAATATTGTAAATTTAATATAATTGATTGTAATTACGATTTGATGTTTTTCAAAAAACATAAATAGATTTGTCTCATAATGTCGAAGAAGATGTTGAAACCGAAATTGAAGCAGAAGATGTTGAAACTGAAATTGAAGCAGAAGAAGAATCACCTATAGGTATGTACATAAATATAGATAGTACGAGATGAACACTCAAGTATGTATAATTTAGTGAATTTTTGTTTGGGTTATGTTTTTTAATATAAAATTTAAATTGAAATATGCAGGAGAATATATCAACATTGATGATGAAATATTAGAAAATATTGATACTGACAAACTTGGGAAGAAAAAAGCTAAGCATTATATAAGATATTGAACTAAGAATATGTATTATACTTTTTTCAAAGATGAATCAGTAACAGTACAAGCTCAAATTTTACTTTGTCCAATGAAGTCAAGAAAGTTAAAAGAACCTACATCATTATTGGGTATTCAAAAGTTGACAAATTATACAAAGCTGACACAAAATGTCTTTAACAATATAACTAGTGTATTAAAAGATTTTGGAAAATCTCGAAAAGAAGATGTTCATGTTGCACGTAGAACGATACAAACAATAGTTGTTTCATCTAGCAATATAAAATATCATTTGACCCGACACATGGAAAAAACGATGGGGACGTTAAGAAAAACATTGCACAAACATAGAAAATTGTGTTTCCAAATAGATGCAAACGATGAATTGGCTTGTTGGACAGCAATTTCTAGATGACCCTACAAAGATAGACTTGCTGAAAATGTTAAAGAATTGGCACGTAATTGTTGGTTGGAAGAATCTCGTGTTTCACCACATACAAGGGATGTGGTGTGACGAAGACTAGTACAAAATAAATATGAAGAACATTCAAAACATATATTGCCAATGAAACAAATAGAGTTTTTTAATAAGTTCAAAGACGAGCACAAAGAAGTTAAAATTTCCATCAATACATTTGTGCAACAAAAACCATGGTTTGTTAGACCCATCACTGTTTGTGACACATGTTGTTGTCATTACCATGTGTAGTTTGAGTTGTATTACGACACTTTTTTGGATTTTGGTAAAACTTTATGGCCAATTTCACCTCCTCCTTCCACATTCTGTGTTTATATATCTGAAATTCTATGTGAAAGAGAAGATGATGATTTATTTTACAAAAAAAAATGTGTTGGTGGAAAGAAATGTGATCGTTGTGGAAATCTAAGTTTTTTTCATTCAAAGTATCATATTGATATGAATGATCAATTATTTTCTAATATAAGAGTCAATTGGAAAAGATGTGAATATATGAGCAACATGACTCTACATTCTTCAAATGTTATTTCCAAAAGGATTGATTTGAAGGTAGATAAAATCAGTGTGATATAATTTTTGAATAAGTTTGAGGAAGAAATATATAACTACACCTAGAATTCACATAGATCTCGATGGAAAGATATACAATTCAAACAATCTCGTGAAGTGTTTCCACCAGGGACAATTTTGTCTGTAGTTGATTTTGTAGAGAATTACACATTCGCTGCACAAAACGAAATACAGAACAAATATTATCATTCTGATCAGGTCACGATATTTGTCCACATTCTATATAGACATGCTCAACAAAGTCTTCCAAACATAGAAATCACCAATGACAATCGACATGTTATTAAAGAATATCACATTTATATAAGTGATGATCGAGCACACGACACACATTATGTACAACATTGTTTTGATAAATTTTATGATTCATTGAAAGAATACGAAATCATATTCGATCGACATTGGATATAGTCCGAGGGGTGTGCAGGTCAGTTCAAATCTACAAAATCATTCTATTGGTTATGTCGTCTTCATAAAAAACTAAACATTACACATTATTGGAATTTTTTTGAGACTGGTCATGGAAAAGGAGAGCACGACAATGCAGGGGCACGTATAAAATGAGCACTTTGAAGGTATCAGTTGAACCTTCATGCTGATCGATTTGAATTCTCTAAACAATTAGTTGAATGGTGCAACATGGCGCTAATCCATGAATATAATCCGTCAAGGGATGTGCGCAGGTGTGTCTATATATAAATGTTACATGTATGTACATAGGATATATAAATTTGAACGTGTTCAAATTTATATTCAATATTCAATCATTTTCTTGAGATATTTCAAGTTAACAAGTTCTTCTCTTGTGCATGTTTTTTTGGTATGTTCGAATCGAAGATGTAAATAGATCAATCCCATATGACGCCAGTACAATACCTATGAAAAAAAAAATACATTCATTTAAAACAAAATATTTTCAAAATGGGTTTGCATTTGATAGACGAAATGGCTCTTGTTTTTGTTCAGTTTGCATAGACACAGAATCCATAGATATTTGTGACAACGAAAATACAGGATATGTTAAAGCTTGGAGACATAATGAACTTAATTTAAAAGGGAAAATGCCACTTTCAAGATCAGAGGAGATGAAATCAAATGAAACTATTGTGTCAGTTGATGGCAATAGAGTTTCTAATCTTGTTAGAGAAGGTAAAATTTTTATGTTTAAATTTTTTCAAATAACTTGTAGATGTACTTGTGTGATAATCTAACATGAATAACTTGTTGTCCAATATATCCAATTATTTGCAGGAGATGTTTTTTCCATGGTTGCACCTATAGAAAACACTGAAAACGTGAAATATTATTTGATACGATGCACGAAACAAAATATGAGGCTATTAGAAGATTTTGATGATAACAGTTTTATATATGAAAGAGGATCCATTGTATTGAAAGGATATTTTTTTCAAGAAACCCATCAAACCGATACTCATGTTCACTTTCAATACTACGAGTCAGATGTCACAAGTTGTCAATACAGTCATTTGGTATGTGCGGTGTGCATAAAGTTAATAGAAGTTCAATAAAAAAAAAAAATTAGAAAATGGAAAATGTCCAAAGTCGATCACGAACGAATAATTGAAGATGGAATACCATTACGTTGTTTTAAAACAAACTTGGCACATGTGTACATTCCAAAAATTTTAATTTTTCATTGAAAGTACATTCCATATTTTGATGACTTGTTTTGACTATCTTCAAACATATTTCCAATTATGATATTTATAAAAAGGTAACTATGTATAAAAAAACTTACTTGGGAACTGCACCCCAATTAGTACCTAAAAGTATATTGTTAATACTTACAACCTAATTAGTATAGTATTTAGGGAACTACTAATTCATACGGAAGTGAAAGAACCATTTGGTAACTTATACCCCTATCAATACCCAAAAGTAGGTCATTGGGGAATTTCAGCCTAATTATGTTCTTGGGATTTAAACAAGAATTAATATAATAACAAGGGAATTTCACCCAAAATTATGTTCTTGGTATTTAAACAAGAATTAATATAATAACAAGGCAACCACTTGTGGTGCACCCTATTTGAATAAGAGTAAGAGAAGTACTTACAAATTATGACACCCCCATTAATACCCAAAATTAGGTTCTTGGGGAATTCCACGCTAATTAGGATATGAATGAGGGAATCACTTGGAAATTTATTCCCAAGTATGTTATAACCTAAATTTTTATAAGAGTGAAAGAACCAAGAACCACTTGGGGTGCACCCTAACTTTAATATACGATAGAGGAAAACTTAATATTTTAGGGACATGCATTTTATATAATACAAGTTCTTTTTTCAAGTAAATAAGTGAGGTATCCTTAGGCGCAAGGGATGAAACTAATCCTAACTTAGGCATGCTCACTACTAGGCTTATTTACAAGACATATTTAAGTATCTGATCCAATTAATAGACCCATCATCATATATCCTTCTAAGCATGCCCCCTTCTAACATTTGGATGACACATGTTGAGAAAGCATATACTATTATATGTAGGGTGATTAAGTCATGTTAATAACAAAGGGGTCCCTCTCACATGAAGTCGTAAGACTTCATGTCCACCTTTTCACATGTTTGATGGGTTCGATTTACTTCATGTCTAGTACCTTTTCACATGTTCGATGGGTTCGATTTACATTTTATTGTAAAAGGTTGCTCTAGAAACTCTATATTTAAAGAGAAGTTCCTTCACTTCTTATGCATGGTTGGATTTGCGAGATTCTAGCAAATTCTAGTGATGGATCACCTATTGGATCATGTTGCCATTGATGCCAATGGTTTGATTATTCGGGAGATTGTTGGATCATATGTCATTGATGTAAATGATTTGGTTTGATTGATGTCATTGATTGATGTCAACTAATTGATTGATATGATGCCCTTGATGAGAATGATATATGTCCAAGTGGAAACCAATTGATAAAGATGGATCATTTCTATGATG